>VZTL01070348.1:0-31074 GCA_013400535.1 Scopus umbretta
GCCGAGTACAGGAGCACAATCACCTCCCTACTCCTTCTGGCCAGATGTGTATAAAGAAACTTTTTTTTTTTTTTTTAATTAAGTATATCTCTCTGTGCCACCAGGAAAACTTCTTTGGGTGGTCTAGATGATTTTTGATAAATGTGGGCTAGGAAACAATCACAAAGACTGCTCTCCCAGCAGAGCAGGTGGAGAGATGGTATCTTTCTAGTGGTCTTATGGGTAGTAACATCTTCAGCCATCCAACTTAATTAAGTGCTTAATTTTAAAACCACACTGTTACTTTGGCCTGGATTTTTTTCAGTGCAATTCTATGTTGCACCATAAAACTTATTTTTACAAATAAATCAACCACTTGACCAAAGGAAAATAATAAATATGCAGAATGCTCCAAAGCTGCCGACGGAGAAAGGTTTAATGTATAAGGATGATTTTAAGTTACCTCTGTGCTTCCTGGGAACTCATATATTGGGCTGCACTAAGTTACAGCACTCATCACGTATCTCCAGAGCTGCATCCTGAGCTAGACACACTGCTGCAAATGCCATGTCCCCACGGGAATGATTGTTCCACCTCAAGCAGCAAAGATTACCTGGGAGCTGCTGCATGTCCCATCATCCACAATCACAGCCTGGGCAACGCTGCCTGCTCTCCCAAGTCTTGCTCCTACTCCTACTGCAACCAGATACACATTGGCATTACCATCAGTCCAGTTGTAAAGGGAAGAATTAATGACCAGGCGGAGTCTGACACCAGGAATTAGCTCTGCTGTCTTTTGTCTACACAGTGATGAACTTCCTCCTTGGAAAAAGCAAGGAAGACTACAAAGAAGTTCAAAGTAGATTTTGTTTACAGTGTTGTGACAGAACCCAGGGTAACTATAAAAAGCTATAAGACCAATCTTCTTCCCTATAAAAGCCCAAGAAATTATTTTGCTGCCTGGAAATACAGATAATTATGAAGTCACTTTCAGGACCTCTCCCCCGAAGCTGTCTTTGAGGTTTACCTGATCAGGCCACAAGAGTAGAACAACCCCTTTGTAATACCTTTCAGACTTCTAATATTTTCTCAAAACAAACAAAGGTACACATTCTACTATAAAATAACATGCAGCTTTACAATCATTGCTGCTTTAAGCACATTGGTATAAAATGGGTAATTTCCTGATTAATAAAAGCTGTATTAAAATATCATGACAGATTTTGGTGTAGTGTATTTAGGACTAAGAGTCAGAAATATTTGCAATGTATCTGTTTTTCTTTTTTTAAAATAATTTTCTACCTCATTTAATTCATTGCCAAGGTTTAACCTACTAAAACTGTCTGTTTTCCCTTTTGCCCCTTTGAGATAAGGTCTCAGTCTTGCCCCATGAGATATCCCTACCAATCAGGCTACAATTTTTGCCCTATTAACATAACTAAAATATAGAAGCTAGTCTTAAAAAAAAAAATTAAGCAGAATTTGATTCCTTAATCCCACTCAAGTAAGAGATATTACAGTGATGTTTGATGCTATTGCTTGAGCAAGAAACCCTCATAATAAATGGTGAAACACTGGAACGGGCTGCCCAGAGAGCTAGCGGAGGCCCCATTCCTAGAAACATTCAAGGTCAGGTTGGACGAGGCTCTGAACAACCTGATCTAATTAAAGATGTCCCTGCTCACTGCAGGGGGGTTGGGCTAGATGACCTCTGAAGGTCCCTTCCAACCCAAAGCATTCTATGATTCTGTGATTCTAAATGCTGTTTAGTTTTAGGTGTCATCGTAGGCAAGGGTGCCAAGACTTTGGTACCCCTAGTTTGGGGCAATAGCTTCATTTCCTCTTCTGTGAAACAAGGTAAGCAGTATCTGCACCTCATTAAGGTACTATTAGGCTGAATATCTTAAAGAATATTTAATCAGTATTGCTAGGTCTATTAAAATTATGAATACATAATTACAAATAGGGAGCAATTAAGTCACTGAACTTTTACTCTTTAAGTGGCTTTTATGATGACTTTGGCTATCCTTCTTTCAGCCTAACATTATCAAGAAAAAGGAAGAGAACAGAGAGTAATCCTTGTCAGAAACCAGCACATTGTCACCAAGCTATGAAGAACCCAGGAGACTGTTTTCTGTCATGGCAAGAAAACCTGACCAGGCCATCTGGATGCACATGTCTTCATGTCTGAACACTAGACAGACTACTGTGACACATGCACATTGGTGCTCATGAGTATGAGAGGGAGTATAAGTGAAACTGGATTAATTTTAAAATAAATGACATCCCTAAGGCATTGCATTGAGCTTTGTTACACTGTTGGTACAATGCTGCAGCACTATTTCCTGCAGAGTTGCTCTGAGGTAAAGTATTGTGTAGCATCTCAGTGTCTGTTATTAAACTAGCAATAGCTGTGTATGCATGCATTTCTTTTGGTTTCAGGTTTTGGGGTTTTTTTTTTTTTTGGGGGGGGGGAGGTTGCCTAATTCACAAATATGTGAATTGGAAAGGAAAACACTGTGCCCAATTACCTAGATTCTATAGCCCACTTCCATGCTAAGTTGTTGAGGCAAACAACAAAATAAGAAAAAGGACTGGACATGCAACATGCATGTCCAGCATTAACATAAAAAATAGTTTAAAAATTGGAAGCTATACCAATACAGTACAAGTCATTAACTCACACCTGCCTCCTAAGGTGTCTAACACCACCATGGGGCGCTCTCGGTGCTGGCTGGTATCTAAAGTGCCTCAAATACTGGATAGAACAGACCTGATGTATGGTCCAATCCTTTGTTTCTCCTCGCAGTGAACCAACTACGGATCCCCAAAGCCTTTGGCATCCTTCTTTAAGTCTCCCTCCCCTTCAAGCAGAAACTTTGCCTTTATCTTTAAGCTACGGCTGTCAGAGCAGAAATGAAGAGTGACAGATGCAATGACATTTCAGGCACCTATCTGCACACAGAATAAACTTCACACTTTTTTGTTGCTTTGTAAAACTGTAACAACAACTTTAGGGCTGTTTCTTATTATGCAGGATCTTTGCTAGTTTCTTATTAAGCATTAATTAATCACTCATATACCAGCAGCACTAAGCACTGCTGAGCAGGACCCAGGTCATGGTGTACTGGGTCCGACCCAGTTCTGTTGCACCAGATTGTCTCTGCCTCTCCCACAGAAAATAAGCATATTTCTATAGCCAAATCACACCAGTTATTCCAAGAAAGCTGTCACCAACTTTCAGTTATTAGAAGAGATTAAAAGCTACAGAGAAAAATCAGAGAAACGCAGACCAACCTAATAAAGCTGCTAGCTATAACAGCTCTTAAGGTTGCACAGCAAAGCTCAGCCTGCTTCATCAGATCCTTTCTTTGCTTAGAACAGAGATGCATTTACGACAACACTCAAGGGAGCATTTGGAGCAAAATCCTTCTTTGCTGATAGCCCACTAATCACTAGGATTGCTACATCATCTGTGTACATGCACAAAAATCCCCACAGCAGCGGTGATGTTGGTGATGACTCTAAAATGTTGAAGCTAAAGTCTTCTAAGCTATGGTATCCCTGCTGTGCACACTTCGGTGCTGTTCCATTTACTTGACATGTCAGAGGGGGTGATGAGTAAGAACATGGTTCCTTTACAGCCCAGAGGAAGAGGTAATAGTAAAGCCAATAATGCAGCTGGAAGCACACATGAAGCCTGACTTAGGCCACTTTCATAACAGACTGGATACATCATTTAGTTTCACCTTGATAATGTAACTTGTCCAGTAACTACCAGGTGGTGAAGTGTCCCAGGAAGTTTAATAATTTCCATTGCAAACCAGGGTCTTACCCAAAACGAGTCCACTTGTACCAAGAAACAACTGTAAAGAAGGGTATTGCACAAGCCAGGACTTTCTGGGTATACCCCCTGCTTAGACCAGATGCAGTAAATGTGACATTTTCTGAAAGCATCAGACCCACTGGGTCTATGTGGGCCTGCCCAGCAAGCTTTGGAGTGGTAAATTAAAAAATGAGTAAAGTCACCAGCATATGAAGTCATCAGGAAAGAGAGAAGCAGATATGTGGAATTCATCTGCATTTACCCACAAGTATGGCACAGAGACCAAGATTCACAGAAAACACTGGATTTAACTGCATCTGTTGCTACACAATTACGTGGCAGTTCCATTCAGGCTGTAAGACACTTGAAAGAGTTGTAGAAAAATTCACAACAGCTATAGGAAAGAGTATACATCTAGAAAAACCCAGAAGCAGAATGATCTCGAGCACAAGTAGCGAAGTCAGAGTTGGGCCTTGCCCAGGGCTGCAGGTAATACAGAAATACATGGAGAACTGAATTATCAGAGTGATCAGTCAGTTGGCTTGACCAGAACATGATTGGTTTTTTTAAACACCATTTCCCCCCCGAAATAATCCTAATACAGATTTTAAACAAAAATTACAACCTTCTCAATGTGCTCATCTTTTCTTTCTATGCACAATTTCAATTTGAAAACATATAATTTACAGATGGTTCATTAATTCAGAGTCCCAGATGAATAATAAAAAAGAAAAATAACTTTCCATTTACTTGAAAGGTATTACATTTCATTTATGGTTGTTTAAGGCGCATTACTGTATATAGTTTCAACAGCATCATTCAGGTGAATATATGTACGGAGCTACATAGGTAGTAGGTAACAGAGCTCATTAAGTGTTAAGAATGTTTCATTTTCTTCAGTCAACAAAATCTTTTCTAATACAATACTTTAATTTCCATGTTATAGTTCTTAGAAAAATCTCGAGAATTAGAGGGGCGCATGAATTACAAGCATCCATCTTATGAAAAAAATCTGTATTTCTGTGTGTTTTCCATTTTAAAATGGAGTGAAAGGCTGGAAATGTGACATATTCCGTTGAATAGACATTTCTGAGAAATAACAGGCTGTCATGCCACCTCCCTGGATAGCTGTCACTCAGCATACCAAGCAGCCTGCCTTGTTCATAGCCTACCTACTGCACTGGATGGGTAGGAGGAACAAGCCGGCTTCACCTCCATCAAGAATTGCAACAGAATTGTATACATCTCCAGGGTGATTCCAGTGTACAGGATTTCTCTGACCAAAAGCTCACTTAAAAACTGTGGTCAGCACATACGCGCACATGTGCATGCACAGAGATACTGTTCGGTACAGGTGAGAGTGCACAGTTGTCGGACCAAGCAAAATCCTTTTGAAATTACCTGTGTAAGGTATTGGGAAACGATAAAAATGGAAAGCCAAGGGGATCATCTTTAGGATGAGAACACTATCAGAGCACATCTTCTACTCAAAAGACTGGAAAAACCTTGGAATAAAACACAGACCACCCTTGTAGGCTTTTTTTCCCTATACAAGAGGCCTACAGATATATAGAACAGAGGCCAGGTAAGGGCTGCATAGGGAACCAGAGCTCCCAGAGATATGGTTCCAGCTACAGCTAAAGGGCTCAGATTATTACATCAGTAAATTACAAAAATCAGTTCAGGAACAAAGCTAAGACTAACAGAGTTTGCTCCTACATAGGCAAAGCTCTGTTATCCCCTCTTTGAGCCATTGCGCTCATGGGTAGACACAGGAACTTGCGTGGTGAGCAGTCCTGGAAATCGCACAGAACAAACACGCTATCTGCCTGATCTAAATACTCTCCGACCTAATCCACATGTTATTTTACCTGCCTGTTCTCTACTGTCACGGCAATTGGCACTACCTTGCTACATCCAAGGCCTCTGCTTGACGTTCACAAACCTTTGATGTTCCACCCTACAGGAAGAGGGGCCAGCACATCTCGGTGGGACGGTGCCAACAGCCTCCTGCTGAGCCCAGGTGGCCACGCGGGCTTAGTTCGCAATACTGGCACATTTTCCTGCAATGGGAATCTTTTATTTCCTAAGTCCAAGATTACTGATAGAAACTTGGGTAAATCCCTAGCCCTTGGAGCTGCAAAGAGCACTTGCAGAGCTCTGACTCACGGCATACTGGTGGCACAGTGTTTGAACTAGCTCTGCCGACGACCTGCAACAACAGCTGAGAGAGGTGTGACCTTTCTCAGTTCAGAGCAACAGGCTGTTAATTTTGAAAGCCAGCAATAAATGAACGTCAGCTTTGTTAGCAACCTAATGAAATTACCAGAATTAAGAGGGAAGATCATGCTCTGAAGTAAGCAGCTTGAGTAGCTTACGAACAGAACTTACAATAACGTCAGTGGGGTTTTTTTTCCAGATATTCCCAGCCAGGAAAAAGAATCTTGAATTCTGCACCTTAAGCCCAGTCTCCTACTGTCACAAACATCCACATCACACAAAACCGTCTGTAAATTACCCAAGCACACAGGCAGAACTAGGCAAGCATCTCCACTTCTCTCATTGGGAAAGTGTTGCAGAATTTTGCTCCTCTGATGGTTAGAATTTTTTTCTAATTTCTACTTTAAATATGTCCTCCTTCAGATCAGCTGTTTATACACTAAGACAGTCCTTTAACTGAAACAGTGCTAAGCGTTCCCTGATTTGTATCCTCCAGAGAGGTAGTAATCAAATACTCACAGGCTTTGCTTTTCTAAAACAAACAGCCAAACTCTTAATCTCACCTCCTTAGGCATTCGGTTCCTCATATCACACCACTTCCATTTGTCTGATTTGCAAGAAAGTCGAGCTCCTTCCTTCCCCTTAAGAAAGGGATATCTTAATCCTCATTTCTGTTGATTACAACTCCAAGCTTTGAGTCATCAGCATATTTCATTAGTACAGGTCGTCTTTTATTCCAAAGGTCTATTATACTAAATTGGTCCCAAGACTGACAGAAATTTCTCTAGTAACTTCCCTCCAGCCAACATTTCCGCTTTCAGCACTAATTGTTGTCATATCCCAATTAGCCAATTCCTTACTCATCTCAGATTTTTTTCCTACTAATCTGACTCATTGTATATAACAATTCTCCATGTAATAAAAACATTAAGGTCAACTAAAGAAGTATACATAAAAAAAAAACCCATCCTAGTAAAGGAAAAGCTCATGCAAATACTTCATTTACTCATCTTCCAGAACAACCACAGCCATAACAGAAAAAAAGCAACTGCTAACTGGTCTGTCCTCCAATGGGGACTACTCAGTCCTCTTTTCCCTTTCCCTCTGTCTTCTTCTCCTCCCAGTCTGAGCACAGAAAGTGAGCGTGAGCACAGCTTTAACCTCAGCTGTGGTTACTTCTGTTGCAGGAGCATTTATGCCAAAGCTGATTTAGAAGGATGTTGGCTGTTTAGCTAAAACTGCTGATGAAGGTAGTTTTATGCCAACATTTGACAGTTTCCTCTCAACGGACAGAACTTTTCTTGTGCTCCCACTGCTGTCAGGGCAGCCATCTCCAGTTGGGAGATGGCGTGGGGAGGGAGGGACCAGTAACTTCTAAGACTGCTGGAGCAAGGTTTGCCAGAGCATCCTCTACAACACGCTAGAGACAGTATTCTAAACCGATCTACCTAAGTCAGAAGATGCAGTGAATTAAAGCCAGCGAAGGGTGCAGCTCCATGTTACAGGTAATGATGAAGTGCCCCCAAGAGCTGCAGTGTGCCCTTGCTCAGCCCACCACTGCTAGTACCAGCTTCTGCCGGAGCTTACAGCGAGATGATAGTAGGAATTCACACAGAAGAAAAACTATCACACAATTTTTTTTCAGGTTATTTCTCTCTCTCAATCACTTTGCGAGGAGCACCATGTTAGTGAAACAGTTTAAAACTTTAACTGAAATAAGCATACGCATCAGGCAGTTGCACTGCCTGCAAAACCAATTTTAAAACGTATTTAAATAGAAGCCATGCAACTTTTTTGGTGCAAATGGAGCCTGTGGGCCAAGATCATGGTTGGGTGCTCCTATCCCCAGCTGTCTAACTTGTCCTCTTGCCATACGCTATTTTCCCTGTAACAAAATGGGATGTGCCTCTGCTCAAATGGCCTGGCAGGAGACAGGGCTGGCTGAGCAGCATCATCCTACTTCTAAAGTCATGCCAGCAAAATGCAGCAGGGATGTCTACTGGAGGATCTGGGTCAGGATGATTAGAGATGTAGCTACCATTTCCTCAGGAGAGTGACTGGAACGCTATCCTGGCCCTACATTAATCATATGTCCATTTCACACTTGCACCCACTTCTAAAGAAGCTATGTTAAAAGCTAGCTTTCTTTTTTTCAAAGGAATTTATTTTATATATGAAGCAATAAGGAAAAAGAGTCCTTGGTGAGACCGATTTCAGGTAAGTATCCTCAGGTTATCTGCATATATCTTGAACAACTGGGTTCCAAATACTGGGGAATAAGCTTGCTGCAAAGATAACATGTTTTTTATTATTGTCTTTTTGGTACTGATGCTTCTCAATGCCTCACAGAACTGAAAAAAATCCCAGCTGTAGAGGTCGAAATCATAGTTAATAACAAATTATTGTACTTAAGAAGCAAATTCCCAAATTCTTTGAATTTATTCTTATTGAATCTGAATCTCCCCACCGAAATACACCAGTTGGCTTCCTGTCAGCTCAGAGATAATGAGCATCAGCAGTAATTCATTACCTGTAAGAAAGAGCTTCAGTACAGTGACAGAACTTGCAGCATGTGGCCTTGTATTGTCTAAGATAGGACACCGGAAATAATAAAATGTTCTGGGAGACTGAAACCATTGAACCCTCAGAATTAAAAAAAAAATAATAAATCTATGTTAGGAATAAAATATTTCCTGTTTCCTAGCAGAACTTTTAAAGTGCAAAAATACTCTAGGCAGTCTGAAAATAAGTTTTTCTCACACAATATGGAATTTCAAATGAGATATGCTAGCATTTTTGATTCATGTGCTTCCTTCTAAAGATTTCTGGGTGACAAAACTATCAGCAACATTAGGAAGTCTTGCCATATCACTTACTCTACGTGTCTGAGCAAAAGACTTGAGCCACCCAAGAAGTGCAATAATCTCCCAGTACACATTGTCTGAAGGGCTGTATTGTTTTCATGTAAAAGGGTGAAGGTGGAGAAGGTCATGTTTATGTATGTAGTGTACATTCTTGACACACAATCAGGAAACTCCTCTTAAAGTATTTCCAAAACCAGCTCCAAATAATATTCAGTACTGTAAATCCTGCTCACATGTAATCCTGCTCATCATCTGAGATGAATCATGCTCCTCTGGAATGAGAGAAAGTCACCTGGATTGTCTTGCTGAGCAGCTACAAAACACTGTGAATTCAGGCTAGAACTATGTATGCAAATGGAAATTAGAAACTCTTGATCACATCAAAGCTTTTAGATGAATATAAACAGCTAGAGCAAATTGCCACATTTGACACACATAGCACATGGTGGACCCAGCAAAGTCCTCCAGCAGTACCTCCACAAGCTTTGCACTCTCAGGGGCCCCTATATGCCATCATGCCACACATGTTCTTGGTTTTATACTATAAAAACATACTCTGGATGGCTGTGACATAGCCACCTGTTTTGTTCACACATTTTGTTATTATTTTTCTTTGTGTTTTTTTCCTCTGAAGTTCAATGTCCAAAGGCAAGAGGAGATGCAGGGTCAAGTGCTATGTGGTGTGGTGAATCCAGACAGTATGTGCCAGTTAGCCTCTAGGCACATCTTGGTTTGATGGCCTATATGCTGCAAAGCTAACGACACACAGTGTGATCCCCGTGCAGCTTAGGAAGGTCAATCTCATGACATCAATCAAAGGATTGGTCCACAGCACCTTCCACTTCACATATTCTGTACTTGGCCAAATAAAAGCTAGGTCCCTCTTTCTGTGGGCTAAATCTATACCCAAAGCCTTGAGTTAAAGCAACATGGAAAGGCGTCAAAAGAAGACTTGCTCCCAGGGCCAAATGGACTGACCCTGCAGACCTGTGTGGCCACACCTCTACAAACCGAATCCTTTGGCAGCAACATCAGCATAAGGAATTTTGGTCTCCAGCTCCCTGCTGCCTTATTCCCTCCTCTACTCAAGACTGAGCACCATCACCCGCCATGGTGCCAACGCATCTGCTTGTGGGATTGCCCTGTGAAACAGGTCATTCTGCAGCCCTGCCTAGTACCCACCAATGCCGTGGGCGGCTTGTGGGCATAGCAGAGAGGGTGGCAGCTTGGAGCACAGGGGTAGGGAAGGGGAGGCCAGTGCTAGAGGACAGCCTGAGTTTGGATACTTAATCAGAAAGCTCTGTGTCAGCACAGTTTACAGGGCTGATCTGTTCTCAAATCCCTCTGGTTAGAAAGTGTAGAAACTCGGGAGGGAAAAAAGCCAATGTAATAAGTGAGGATTCTGTTTCCCTCTCACACATGCAGAAACTCAGAAATTCCGCCTTTGTTTTGCTTTCCACTAACTCCATCCCAGAATACAAAACCTAGAAATATCTCCCAAGAAGCTGAGCTGCTGGTCCCTGAATTTTTCTTACTTATCTCTCATTGTTTCTCCCCTATTTGTTATTTTTTGTTATCATTTCATTGGCTTCATTTTTGCGTAACTATTATAAATACTAAACTTCTGTAAATATTTGTGATATAAATATTATAATTTGCCATGGTAAATGATTTCTAAGTAAAAGCTGATCTCAATCAAGTTTCTCACATTAGTGCTGGAGACAACTGAAAAAGAAGATGCTGTATAGAATCAGGTTTTGTTTTACACAACGTACCATCTTTTCTGTTCTGGACCATCCAGCCCCGCCAAGAGTGACTTCAGCTGGAAAATATCCTGGTAGGGAGACGTACTTGTAACTTTAGATACCATGAAGCACAAGTCTGAAACTTCAAATTTCAGCACTCTGTTCATAACAGTAAGGGGCAAAAGAACTCCACTTCAGCTGAAAGATAAACTTAAACAAAGCTAAAGAAAAATATTATTGCATAGTAGTCCAGCTAACAAGCAGTAACAGAGAAACCAATGAAGTTAAATTAAAGCAAGCTTAACTCATTTACAAAATGCAAAGAGAACTCAATATTGATGAGAGGGTCAAATAAATGTAATGAACTTCCCATTTTGTGTAAGGTTTGCTTCTCTGATTGTACAGGCCTCCGCACTGGTTTGGTTTAACAAAATACCACAAGAAAGACTGGTTTTCTGACAGCTTACTTTAAAAGAGTGTAAGACCATGAAATCCCAAGCAATAGCACAGACTTTCATTCCAAATTTTTCATTAAAAAAAAAAAAAAAAAAAAAAAAAAAAAAAAAAATTAAAATTTCGGGATATNNNNGTATTTCAACTTCTGGATATGTCTGGATTTTCAGACCTTCAAAGCTTGGTTATTGCCAGCCTAAACCTCTAGATGTGTTTGTTTCCAAATGTCCAAAAGACTGCAAAAGTCTAAACGCACCTGCAGATCAGAGGTCGGAAGGGATTGACTTGACAGAGCAAGTAATGCTTACTGCTTACTAGCACAGTACCTCAACACCTGAAGAGATATTAAAGCACCACCACATAAAACTATTCCTGGATCACACATGCTTTGTTATGCAGCTCTACATCTCTAATGTAATTTCTCCATCTTAGCAAGTTTACCAAAAAGAGGGGAATACTTTTGTTTAATTAAATCGTGATGCTTTAAAACTGAATTCCATGAGTTACCGTGCAACTGGGCTTCCTGACACTGAATAAAAAATATTACCTCTTTGACAACAGAAGTCATAAGGCAAGATGCCTAGCTATATAATTTCTGCTAAACTGATGGCTAAATGTTGTTATCCAAGAGCTCAGTGGCAATTAAGACCGATGTTCCCTACGCTAAATGTGCTCCTGGAAAGTACTCTCTTTAAGGGCAAGCAATTCTTTTTTTTTTTTTTTTTTCCTTAAAAAACACAGTGGTGGTCAGAACATGATGTTTGGAAAATAGACCAGAAGTTATGACAGTGACTGAGCATCACAGTCAACTAGTCCAACAAAATAAGCACATTTTTTGTGGAGAAGGGAAGGAGCAGTGGAAAGAGCCCTTACGTGACTGGAGGGACCACATAGCTGCCATGTATGAGAATACACCATGTCAGGCAATACTCAGAGGTAAGGTGGCTCACATCATCTTATTCTTCTTCACAGTGAATCCTCAGCTGGCAGATATCTGATTTCCTGTCATTGTTGCAAAAATGCTGACAGATTTAGCATTGAGAAGTCATTGAGAGGACACAGGAACAAAGCTGGCACTAGAAATCAGGTTTCTCCTCCCAAGTGAGTGCTTGCTGCTTTGTCAAGAGGAACCTTACCCTGCTTTTTCCCCTACTCTTGAGTAGCAACACTCAGCGACAGCTGTTCACTTGAGTGGGTGTTGTCCTCAAAGGTGAGCCTCAACCTCCTGACTGCAGAGACACATCAGTTTGAAAGTGTCTGTCTTAGAAGAGATCAACCAACCAAACTCCTGAAGCAGTTTAGCAATGAAAAATTGAGCATTTGTTAGTACAATTGCATTTGTACCACAGCCCATTTGCAAGAAGAATATTATGAAAAAATGAAACACAGAAATCTGGAATGAGATGTTTCCTGAAAAGAAGTACAGTCCAGGACAGACAAATAACCATATCCTGAGGAAGTAACATATGGCAATATCAGACAGAAGTTTAAAAGCTAATGATTCAAGGGGAAAACAAAGATGGTTTTAGTAGACATGACAAAATTAATAACCGGTATGAAATTAAATACAGAAAATTATGAGGAATGTACAACACCAGTAACCATTCTATAGCAGCAAGGGCACGCAGGCAGACCTCTGTTTACTTTTACCCATTGTTTTACAAGGTTCAAATGGAGTTGATGCCCCAGAATACAAATAACTATATTGCATCCATTCCCCAAAGAGCATAATGTACCACCTCCTGGCAACAAAATGGGAGCTACCTTCTACTCCTGCTTTACGGCTGGCTCCTAAACACACTCAAATAACCAGAAATTTCTCCACTACCGTCAGCAGGCTTTGAAATCCTGCCACTGGTCAATGCTGGCATATAATGATGGATATGGACTGCTGAGCATGATATTCATGTTTAACTTACATCTCCTACTTCCTCACTGCTGTGACAACATCTCACAGATAAGCGACATGCTACAGTGCTGCTTGTGGGACATGCCACCTGCTCAGCCTGGTGCATCATGGTTGAAGGCAACTAACTTTGTTTCATTAAGCAGCTCCTCCCAATGCAGAGACCGTGCTGCTCCGCTGCAACAAGGATGCCTTTGCTAGCAAAGCCCTGTAAGAAGTCCTCTCCAGAATATGGCTGTGCATCCCTTGCCCTCCTCTGCCATGTGATCTCCAACACCATTACTTGACCCTTGTCACCTTGCAGGTGTGCTCCTGCTTGATTGCCAGCACCCAGGAATGCCCCACATCCCATGTGCCAGAATATGGATCTGAAATAGAGATCACAGAAAACTCAGAAATCTGCAGAAGGGGAAACAAAACCAGCAGCAACTATGGGGCACAGTCATTCTTCAGTATAAGAAGACGATGGTCATGATAATCATGCCATTTGCAGCACTGTGATTTACTCCAACTTAGACACTTCACAGTTCCTCCCCTGCACTTCACAGTTCCTCCCCTGTTGCTAAAACGGCTCTCAGGTTCCCTTGCCAACACTGGTGCTTGGAGGTGGAGTGGAAACAGGGAGGGCATAAGGGACACACCAGAGAAAGGTTCCTCTCTTGGCTGCCTAAAACATAAGTCTTGATGCTTCATTAACCCTTTGCATAACTGTCCTGCCAACTGAAATGCTGCTGGCAGTCCTTTGGCAGGTCACACAATGGAAATGACATACCAGATATTCACCGCTAGAAAAGCAGTCACCAGAAACATATCACTGAGTGCTCTTACTACTCTGTTCCCCCACCTCTCCAGCTGCATACTTGGAGGCAGTAATTCTCAATTATCTTCCCTTCCCAGAACAGTATGAGATCAGTGTACAAAATGTAATCTCTTCACAAGAGGTTGCTTACACAGGCATGTCTGCTTGGCTATGGGAAAGAACACCTCTGTGCACAAGTTTGCCTATTTCCCATCGAGAGCCCTATCTATGCCAGCTACAAGTGAAGATGTTTTCCTGACTTGCTTAAGCCAATTTTAGCATAACTGCTTCCTAAAGTGATGGTCACAGCTTCCCATCACTTCTGTATTCATGTTCCCAATCTCCTCCTCATCGCAATGCTAAAAATTGTGTGACTGTGTGATAAAGGAAATGACTTGCTGAAAATTCACCCAGCAGCAAAAAAGGAGCAAAAGACGAGTTTTCAGCTGGATCAGTTTTCTGATCTAACAACTCGTTATGCAGCTGTGTCTTCACTGGGCGCTGACACGAACGAAGCAGAAGAAACACTGACTGCCTTAAAGAAATCATGAAATTGCAACCTAACCAGACCTAATTTTGAAGTACCGTAACAGTGGCTGAAAGTTTTAGCGTAGGTGGGTCCCCAGCACTCAGAGGTATCAGCCCAGTTAACGGAGTGGTGCTACACCATAACCTTCACCTGCAGCACCACAGGGACACTACAGCAGTCTGATGGGTGCAGCGCAAGCAGGGCCCCCAAGCTCACTTCAGAATTAAGGTAAGGGTGGCTGTGTCATGTTATATGAACAGTGTTGTACAAAGGAAGAGTGCAAAAAGGCAGTTAATGTTATCTGAAAATCAAGATACAAACACCCCTCTGAAAACAGCAAGGTTGATGGTTTGTGTGAAGCAAGGAAACGGGTCCTTTTTGCAGATGTTTTGCTTTTG
Organism: Scopus umbretta; assembly: GCA_013400535.1. Classification (NCBI taxonomy): domain Eukaryota; kingdom Metazoa; phylum Chordata; class Aves; order Pelecaniformes; family Scopidae; genus Scopus; species Scopus umbretta. The sequence continues at coordinate 14,720 of VZTL01070348.1, forward strand.
TGCAGCATTAATTACTCAGATATCATCACGTTTTCATTTCAAGGAATGGTTGGTGCTGACATTTTTGCAACTTTTTTTTTTATTTTTTATTATTTGTACATTCAGAAGTCATTTTCTGTGAGGTTTGTTGTTGCCTTATTAAATGCCTAAGACTCCAGGGCATGGCAGACACCATTATTAACATTAAATTTCCAGCATTAAATCTAGCCACACAAGTCTATCTGATGTTAAATTTTGCTTTTCTCTAATTTAGCCCAGACTGAATGGCATGACAATGGCAGTAAAATTACAAACATCCTAAAACTAGGCACATATCAAAAGGTACAAAACCTACAAGTAAAACTACTTGCAGAAGCACTCACTTCAGAGACATACTTGTGCCTAGCTCTGTGCCAAAAACAAGGAGACACTGCCTCCACAAGAATTCAAATGTGACGTGTTTCTTTCCTCAGCAGGAAGACTACATCCCATGGGGGGACACCATCCAGCACCTGGGGCCCTGGCATTCAGGATTGAGAACTAGGGCTGGAGTACAAGCCGGCCAGCAGCAGGTCTTCTTTAAGCCCCCTTGCTCCTGGGCGCTCATGGCGATACGCCTACTGGTGGTTTGCAGGTGACGCCATTTGTGAACACAGATCTGCCCAGCAGCCTCTACAGCGAGAGGAAATGGAAGCCAAGAGCGTGGTTTAAAACCCATTTGTTCCCCATCCCAGAAATGTCTTCTAGCAAGTCAGTTTATACTTCTGAAGATCCTGTCGTAAAATGAAAACGGCACCAAGCACCAACATGGCCTAACACTGGGGTGCTTACACGCTAATCACCTGCACCAGTGGACCACTGAGTTAATGTCAGTTCTCCAATTCTGCGAATGCTAACTTTGGTACTCAAAATGTGACCCAAATACTTAAGGTTACAACAGCTCAAGTTAGGACTCTGGTAAGTTCACACTTAGAAAATGAGATTGTAACAAAGACCTATTAAAAAGGTGCGAATGCAGATCCTCACTGATTTTAATTGTAACAATCCCCACAAATGTCTCCTCCTGTTTTTCCCAGCCTCCTTTTAATGCACTGCAGTCGCAAGGGTGATGGTAACCATGATGGAAGGAGGGTGGCTGACACTAGCTTTATCTTTAGGCTGGCCTCTAGATAACCCAGTGAGACAAAACTGGGAGGTCTGCCCAGGACTGGCAGCAATCTCTCTCCCTCTACCCTTATCAGACCATAAAATCGGGGCATGTGGCTTCTTTGCCTTTCCTATTCTCTTGTACCTCCATGCTGGAATGTCAAAAGCAAATGGCGTTACTTTAGCAAGCGAGGGCTTATCATGTGCCACAGAAACCGAAGGGCCCTGACATGGGGAGCTGACTCCTTCCAGCCAGAGGGGTTTGTGAGGAGCTGGACAGTGGTCCTGAGCACACCCACGCACGCCTCTCAGCTCCCTCTATGCGCATCCTCCTGCATCTTCTCAGGGCCCACCTACTGAAACTGAGGCATTGCTTGCTAGGCTTGTAGTTGACTAATACACTGCTCCCTGACCTACTATATGCTGAAACACCCTGTCCTCTCTGGTGACTCTGCCTTTCTGTTGCCTGGGCATTTTTAAGGCCAACAAGGCTGTTGTTACTGTGGCTGGTTATAACTTCGGTCACATTTTCCCTCCAGACACTATCATACGTACCTTGTTTCTGTGCTCTCACCTGCTGTTTTACAACGGGTGTCCGACACTGTAAACTACTTGCTAAGGGGACGCTGAGCCAACCTGAAGGCTTGCTGCTGGAAAGCAAGGGGCTTCCTTCCTCCCTCCCCAGGACTAGGCAGTGCTGTGCCTGCATTCCTCTCCGTTCTTCCCGCATGGGCACCAGCGCTCATCAGGCTCTTCGGTGAGCTGTAACTCGTTAGGAAAGTAGAAGGCTATCCTGCTTTTACAATGGATCTGGTACGTTTCTAAAATTGCCGGAAGAGGCTTATAAGTCATGGAGGGATTTCTACCTCCAGCCCTGATGCTGAGCTTGATTTCTGGTTGCACAGACCATGACAAGCCACCCCAGAGGGCAGGCCAGCTCCTTTCTGTATCTGTGAGCTCATCTGAATCACTCCACCACCCTACTGATGCTAGGGAAGCAGCAAATACGTCCTGCAGAGGGGAAAGCCCCAAAAAACCTTTCCTAGGCAGCCCCAGGTCAGCTAGCGAAGCAGACCAATGCACTGACCTAGATTTAAAACATTAGCCTGGGTTTGCACTGACTCTGTTTTAACCAGGAAGGCAGCTCAGGGTCAGCCAGCTCATTGTGTGGCTTCCTGATGTGGCAAAAGGGGGATGAACTGTCGACCTGCTGGTAGAGAAAAAGCAGAGACATCGAGCCAGAGCCACTGCAGTGCACAGCCGTCCCTCCTACACGGCGATCTGTCCACCTGGACGCTCATCACAAAACTCTCGTGGTTCACCAAATACAGTGTGCTCCTTTGCCACAAGGAGAAAAAGATGAGTAATCCACAAATTCCACTGGGAAAGAACCAGTTGAGCTCTTCGCTTTCCCCATGGGCTTAGCCTTGATGACTAATAGGATAATCCCAGATTCTCAGCAGAACAAAGTTTGTGTGTGATTGGTGTGTTTCAGGGCCTCAAGGGGAAATCAAGGCTGAACTTCCTCCTTCTCCATGATAATTAGCTTTGGTCCTAGTAATTTAGATTCTCAAAGGGTTTCCCATCCCTTATACTGAAACTGTTCAGAACTGAAACTTTTCAGGCTCTGAAAGTGCAGTAAGAAGTCATAGTTTTTGAAACACCCAAGGGGTAGCTTGGTGCTTACCAGACCATTCTGAGTGAAAAGTGACTAAATATGGTACCTCATGGTTCAGTAGCAGTTAATAACCTGATACCCAAATTAAGTCTTGTTCACTTTGGATTAAATAGCTGTTTGTCCTAGCTTTGCAAAGCCTGCCTGAAATCAGCAATGTGAGTTGTTTTCTTTTATTCAAATGAATTATCAGTGGCACAGACTAGTCTATATGGATAGACCAAGCTCGAGTAGAACAAGCTCGAACGCTGCAATTTTGTGATGAGGCCTGAGACAACTTAATTTCCTCATGGGCAAAATGAGGAGTTTCCAGTCCACTCTATTTCTGCCACCTTCTTCTCTCTAAAATACTAGACAAATAACCTGGATTAAAAAAAATGTGTAAGGTTTTTCCTGTTTTCTGAGGGTTGAACTAGTTCACCGTAAAGAAATGCCAAGACCTGAGGGGAAGGAGAAGACAATGCAATTGGGTCAGGGAAGGAGGATCAAGTGAGGAAAGAGTGAGCCTGTCCTTTCTGGCAGAGGTGAGCTCTCAATCTCACCCACTCATAAGGTGACTTAAGAGCACTGTAAGCCTTAGTTAAGGATTTTTGCCTTCCCACACATGCTCACATTTAAGATGCTGCTTTCCCTAAGCCTTAGTTTTATTCACTTGTGCCAAGCTTAAGAGATGATTCACTGTTGCATCACGGCAAGTGCATTTCTGTGCAAGTTTGACAAGCAGAGTAATAACTCTCCTTTCCTCATATGATCCTAATCTCTGGCAAGAAACTGGGAAAAAAAAAAAAAAACCCACTATTTCCAGAAAATGGAAATGACTATGATAAGTGCAAATATTTCAGTGCCATTTTCATGGCAATGTGCTTTGAGCTATCATTAAGTCTGTGTGAGATAAACAACCACAAACTACTGGAGCACACTGAACTCCAGTTGGAGGTTTTACTGTGTCTGTCACTTTCCACTGTATATTTAAAAAAAAAAAACAAACACCAAACTTTTCGGTATGCAGAACTGTTGTATTCAGAAAAGTTAGCTGACATTATTTTTCAAGATTTCTTGAAGCTTATGTACATGTATATAAGCTGATTTCTACAGTCCATTTCTGATTTCTTCTAGTTTAATTGATGTCACTGCAATTATTCTTGTGCATTAAATTTAGGGGTATGTAAACATTTGAAATGGGACCTAAACTAGCATGTTGCAGCTCCTGTAGAAGTACTTGGGACTAAGGAAAAAGAGGAAGAACAAGTGGATAAAGAAAATATTGCAAACTCCTCATTTCCACACAAACCCTTAAAGAGAAAGAGAGCAGTGAAAACAGACAGCTATGTTATGCAGCCTTTGGACAAGGATGTGTGTTCAATCTAAAATAGGAGAGAACATCAATTCTAAAGGCCTCCTTCCCAGTAATATACATGTTCATCCTCCTGAGTATCTAAGAGAAATCAGTTTAGGCTTTTTAGTCCTGCAGAGAAGATTGCTATTCTAAACAGCGTGTCCTTCACAGCTTGCTACTGGACGTGTTCCCTTAGGAAAGATCACATCAGTGCCAATTTCTTCAGTTCCACACTTTTTTTACTGAATGCCACTAGGAACCTTTTAATGCCACTCTTCCACACAAGAAGGTTATGGAACAACAAAACATGGAAGAACATCCAGTGCTTGGGCAGTGATAGAAAATAACATCAGGCTGGCCTTCTGCCTAATGAGAAACCAATTTCTTTCCAAAAGGGTATGACTGCCCACATTAACTCACTACTCCCCCTCTCTCAAACCTCTTACTGTTTAAGGAGATGTAACTATGACCCTAGAAGATGGTTCTCCTTCACTAAAAAAGCGGTACCTATGATACAAGGTACTGATAACAGAAGATGCAAAAGAAGTACGGGACTCCCACTGCTTTTGAAAGAACATCGATGCTTCCTGAGTGAATTAAAAATCAGATTGCCACATACTTTTAATTTTCTCATCCAAAATCTTTTCTACCAGTACTTCAGATCTTTACTGGAATGCATCATTTATTTGGCATCCTGGCGTTTATCAGCCACTGCTATTTTGCTTTTATGGTAGACTTAAAATATATTATTCACTGTATTTATATAAGGCCTATTATTTTATGCATGGCTGTAAACTTCATGAGAAAACTGTGACTCTGCATGATTTCACCTTAGTCAGAATTTCCCCTGGTAACCTACTGGGAATCAGTGCAGCTGGAACTGGACTGATTTCCACCTTACCTTTATTTTCTGTGAGGTCTCTGCTTCCCCAGCTGGAGGAAGCAAAATACACCAGGCTTCTCATCCTAAACCTAGAGGAGATGATGAGCAATATGTTGTGAATTAAGCTGGAGAGAGCTCTTAGAAGGAAGACTTACCTTTCATCTCACACTTCCACTGAATGGGGAGCTCTGCAGAGGCATTGACAACCGGGCAATGTGAGACAGGAGAGACAGGACCCAGGAGTGGGAACTCAAAGACTACATGCTAATGTGGGAAGACAGTAACAGGAGATGAAATAGAAGCTCTGTGAGGAAAGAGATGCAGTGGGTAAGGAACTGAGGATGAAGACTGGTAGACAGCCATTTTGAGACAATTTGTTGGGTGTATCCAATGCATTTCAGTAGGCATTTCCTTAACCGTATGAGCAGACAAATGAAATACTTTTCTTCCAGGAGGAATTAGAAAACAAAGACCAAAATACAGTTGAAATTAGAAAAAAATACCCTAGTTATGTAAAGCTCATATTATTTTTGTCATTATTTTAAACCAATGTGTTTATGTTTTGGTTTGTCTCTTACCTTTTAAATTCACAGGCAAAATATTTATTTTTCAGTACATGATTAATACCTGGTATTTCTCTGCCATGTGTTTGGCTTTAGTACTACACATAATTTCTGGACTTAAAATTTGGTTTCCGAAGTTCTTTTGGTTTTGAACTCGCAATGGCCTCTGCCATCATCTTTCACCTCACAAAAGTATTTTGAAGATGTGTTCCCCAAACGCTAAACCTACAGCACTTTAACCAGTATTCAGCAAGAAACTATTTTGTGGCTTAAGTTTTCAATCCAATTCTCTTTCAAACAGCGTGAAAAAGCATTCATAGCTTTTTTAGTATTCCCTGCCCTCACAACCCACACTTTTACAACATTTTTGTTGGAGGCAGGAAGGAGGAAACATACAGAATAACCACACTGAAAAGAGCCATGGTTCAACATCCTAAAATGCTAATTTTGCTTCATCTGCCACAGCATATAAACCCTACTGTACCCAGCCCAGTGGCAGACAACATTGAAAGTGTTGACATTTTTATAGTGCTTTCTATCTTAAGATTGCTAGCCTAAATTACACACCAAAAATTGCTATTCCCTTTAGAAAAAATGGAAGGGTTTTAAATGAGGTGATTGGTTGCAGACCACCTTTTCTGGAAAGCATGCAGTAATCTATGCCTTTTTAAAGGTGCTTCAAGCCAGGCAAACAAAATCACCTAATGCCTCCAGATGCTTGCAAACAAATGCAATTTTTCATTGACAAATTGAGTTCTTGAAGGCTGCAGCCCTATCATACAGCAGTGGAGTATCAAGGGGGACAGGGGTGTATAAGATTAGGTTGATGGGAAAGCTATTACATACCTCCAAGTGCCCTGTTACAACTTCCTCGTGAATATACAGGGAATCTGCCAAGTCCGATTTCTAGAATTCCCTACCCCAAGGCTCCCAAGCATTTTACTCACATGGGAAGGCCGATCTGTTAAACCTGCCTCTGGCTGGGACACCCCTATTCCAGCAGCACGGCGTTTTGCTGTGTAGGAAACCTCCAGCTTGCCAGAGAAACAACCGGTGGATTGCATACAGCTTTGCCAGAGGGACTACCTGCACATGAGGTGTTCCTGGCAGGAGAAGCCACGGTATCAAGGCTCGCACAGCTTCACCCCTCAGCTATGACCCAGCTGCCTTGGCAGAGGTCTGGAGCGAAGAGCTGGCCTCAGCCTTGGTTTGTAACCACAGAGCTAGCCTCTCCATCAACAGGATGAGTCAACTCATTTAATTCCTCTTGATAGATGGACTTTCACACAACTTCACCTGTTTTTCTTTCAGCCAGAAAGAAAACTGTAAATATTTAGGTTTTTAAAAAATAAAGAGGGACGACTTCCTGAATGGGATCCATGTACAGCTCTTTTACTGCTACAAGGAAATGGAGAGCAAAGTTATTTGAGTGCCATCTGGACAAAAAACTTCCATCTATATAAACATGTCTCAGCAAGTACAAGTCCCCTGGGCAGGATATTTACCACCAACTTTCAGATTCACATGACCCTTCTCACAAGCACTTCAAGGCCTTTAGATTAGGCGTCTCTGTTCCCGGCACAGCCTTTTGGTGCATATTCCCTCATGGCTGTGGAAGAAGGGGCTTATCTACACATCTGACTTTGGTCCTAACCAGTTCCATGAGACCCCAGTTATAGAACTGCCGAGTATATGTGACGCACTGTTGATTTGTACATTTGACAGCCCTTTAACACACCCCTCCCCTTTCCCGGACAGTATTGTATTTTAAAAGTTGCATTCGAGTTTTGTTTTAACAAGTACATGCTGCTTCTTGCTGGGTTGGGACATGACAGTGCATGAAGGAATGGGGCACCCCAGACCTGCTGGAAAAACCTGGCACATTCTCAAGCTGACCCATGGCTACATGTAGTGAAACATGATGTGCCACGCACTGTTCTGGTCTGTCACAGCCATTCCCCTAAAACAGGCAAAAATACCATGAGGCCATGCAGAAGGAGGATGGCTAAGTTCTGCTGCATCACTTGCCTCCTCTGTCCATCCTGGCATCACTGATGTCCATACTGGAAGGCACGATCAAGAGGAATCAGTGGGAGTGAGGCTGAGGATGCCTTTCCATTCCCACTGCTCCCCTGTGGTCACCTTCCTCTCTCCTAATCCCTCTCCCACCCAGTCTCTTCTGCAACATCATACCTATCCTGCAAACAGTCTTGTCATTCCCCAATTCCTCTTCCTGCCCTTAGAGCAGCTCCTTTCCCTCAAAATGGAGTCAGGCTTATTCTTCCTGTGAGGAGCAGGAAGGAGGGAAAATCTCTGAAGAGCAGTCCCTCTTCTTCTCCACCATCACTCTGCTGTATGCCTCCTGTGTTAGGGAGGAAGTGGGGGAATGCAAGGTAATCTGTAGGTGTGCTAAACAGCTACAACAGTAATTGCATTATTAAAATCCTCTAATGTAAGACTGCCTAGAGAGAAGAAGGAGAACAGCTAAGCTGCCTACTCAATACTTCTTTGTATAAACAAGGCCATGGAAATGTACACTGTGTACCATGGAGACTGGCTTATGAGAGCCTCCTTACAATCTCTGATGCTCTCCAGGGCTACATTTGCTCTGTTGTTCACTTGCCTCTTTTTTTCTTTCTTCAGTGTTAGCTAATCATCCAAAAACAGTAGTTCCCACTCAGTCACAATAATGTGCTACCTTTCTACCAAAACTATTAATTTCCTTACAGCAGTATTTTTCAAGAATCAAAGTCCAGAATCAAGAAGAGGAAACTGTAAGAAAAAAAAAAAAAAAAAAAATTTAAGAANAAAAAAAAAAAACTTTAAGCATAACCAAAAGAACATTTTATTGGTGCTTAAATGAAAAAAAAAATTGGAAGAGAAAACCCAACAGATCTATCATGTGTTGATTATGTACCATTCTTACCAATGCCAGGTAGTTATACACACCTTTTTTTCTCCTAACTGATGGCAGCCAGACTCAACAACTGCCTCAGGTAAGCCCTTCCTTCTGCAGGCCTCTCAAAGCATGCTGACCATGCAATCATTTTGAAAGAGCACTATTCTAAAATAGAGTTCAGAGCTTCAGTAACAACCTACCTGGGGACTCCCAAGCTCTGTCCCTAACTCCACCACACACTCAACTGCCTTTTCTCCCTGTACAGCTGCCATACATGGTCAAGACAGTCAGAAGCAGGGTCTTGCACCTGGAGGTGCTGCTACAGAGCATCCCATGATGATACTTCAGCCTTTGAAGTCAAAGCCACAGATCCTGAAATCCTTTCAGCCTGCTTAAAACATATACTAGGGGTTCATGCTGTTTGTGGCTGGTGGCTTTTCTGGATATCTGTTCATGCTGTTCTGTGGAAAAGAAAAAAAAAAAAGGTATGGACCATAGCTACAAAACCTGTGGTAAAGGGACTGGAAAGCACTTCTGAGCCCACAGTCCCAGGTATTTGCAACTATTGCAGTAACTGGTCAGGCCACAGTCACAAGCTTTCTGAGCAGACAAGACTCTTTGTAGCCTGTTGCCTTTAGTCCCATGACTTTCATTCTGAAGAATTTCAGAGCCTCACTGTTTTGATGGCTGGAAACCATCTTCTAATTTCTGTCCTAAGGTTATTCAGAGCCACGTTATAGCCCTTTAAATCTTCAGCTTAAATAGCTGTGCTCTCCCATTTCATCCCTAGTATTTGGTCCCTACTAAGAAAGGATAATCCTACCGCCTTCTCAATGTCCTTCTTTTGTGAGGCTAAGCAATCTAAAATCTTTTGATCTTCCTCTTCCCTGATTTTAGCAGCACTTACTTGGATCTGCTCCAGCCCTAGGTCATTGTACTTGAATAAGCATGACCAAAATTGTACATTGAGTCTTAGTCATGCTTTGTACAATGAAGTAACTCTTTTTCAAAAAAAACTACATACACACATGCAAATGAATAGTTTTCCAAAGATCATAAGGTATTTCCAAAATGAAGTCTCATCATAATGCTACAACATAGATGTTACTTATGAGTAAAGAGGCATGCTAGGGCTTCTATTGCAAGTCACTGACAGAACTGGGTCTTAGTCTTTCATTTATTGAAGACCCTTCCTCTCTGTAACTCAATGCTGGGGTAAAAAATTCCATTAATCAAACTCGGGTATTGTTTTAAGTGCATCTGATGCTGCAGTATACAAGTATTGAATTTCAAGGTGAAGACCCTCGCAGTAAATCAAATTCAAACTACAGCTGTTATTGGTCATTAGTATATGAGAATCAATTTTTTGGTCAACATTTTTCTCCAAAAGTTTCACAGTTACTGTTCACTCCGTAAATAAGAAATCATCTTCTGTGTGCTGTTCTGTTAGGCACCTGTTCCATCATTTTAAGTTTCCTTCTGAGAAGCCATAACCATTCCATGAGAAAAACAAAGGTCACAATTACCTACATAAATAATTATCTCCCATTCTTTGTTCACAGTCCTGAAAGGAAAATGTTGACTTCATAATACTCTATGCCCAACCATCTAGAAGAAAGTATGACCAGGTATATTATACCTCATTCAAAGAAACAGCTTAATGACATTTGGATGGGTCTTAGCTCAAATTCCCTAAAATCCAAACAGTAAAGATGATTGTGGTAATCCTTATTTATAGAATAATTTTCCTGTTGCTTCTAATTCATGAGACCAACGTACATATTTCCAGGTGTTTCCAAGATATTGATGCTTAATCTCCTCGTAAGGATGGAGGTATGAAAACAACAGTAATGATAAGACTCAAATAGGCCGGCAAGGGAAACACTACAGACAAGTATTTGTGCACTTACTGTGAAATTTAAAAGCAGTTTCCATTTTTAACACACTTTCCAGTTTTCCAAATTCCCCTACACTAAAGCAACTAATCCTCCTCAGAAATCTTTACAATTTTTTCTGTGCTAAAACTGTTTTGGAGCAGCTGTGGCATTGAGAAGGCTATGCAAATGCACCAATACCTGAAAGTCTAAAGATAACTTTAGGAGGACCACAGCATCAAAAAATAACTTTGCTATCCTATGAATAGGCCTCTCTGAGGCCTGATGTGTCAGAGCAAAGGTTGGCTCGACCTCAGCCAGTTCCCCTCTCGCAGCACCACGTTTAACAAGACCGTATAAGCAGTCGGCAAGTATGAAATTATCCTTACACTAGCTTTCCCCCTCACTTCCAGCAACGCAAAGTTTAAGGACTGCCACAAGCTATATTCAAAGCATTTTTATTTTTATCTAATCCATTTTTTAACTCATTTATACTCTTGCCCCTTCTAATATCCTGAAAGAATTGAATCATGTACTCTTAAAAAGCAGTCTTTCTTTCATTTGTGATAAAATCTGCTGCCCAATCTGCCTTCACGTCCCACCCAGCATCAGCACAGTAACTTTTGTCCAACACGTACAATATAAGAAAAAGACATTCTCCCAGAAATGGCTGAAATACACAGAAATTACTGTGAACCAACAGGTGTCATTACAAGATTCACTCAAAAATTTCCACAAATACATACATATAGCATTTCTTGAGGATGTTGCTACTGCTGCGATATGGTTTGTGACAACAGAATGGAAGTACCAAGCCAGGACTTTGGCAGAACGTGTCCCACATGGCCCTTAACTCTGCAGAGTGACCAGCATGACTGCACAGTGATAGAGAATTGCGAAGACCACTAGTGACAGCAGCAATGGAGGACAACAAAGACAATATCCCTTCAAGTCACTCTGGGGCTCACGCCAATGCTCTGTGGCAGAAATCTAACCTGGGACCACCCCTCAGCATGAGAAGTATATTGTGAGCCCCAGCTGGAAGGGATCTATCCCTGCAGCCAGCAGCTATCCAGGTGGTGCTGATAAATTTGTTATCACGGCTGTTGTCAGGTTCATGTGACTGGCTCCAAGGCAGCAACTGCTGTATCTTCCTAAGAAGCTGGGCAGAAGGTTAAAATCCTTCTAATAACCAGAGGCCTAATGTACACTCAGCTCTCCTGGTTTATGGAGCCTCCTGCTGAAAGCTGAGCTAATGGAAAGAAGAGATGTGACTGAATGCAGAGAAGTTGTACAACTGTCTGTTTTTGGAAGTTTATCAGTTAGATGGCATAGCCATGCTTTCCAACTTTCTGTTTCTCAGAGGGGAACTGTCTGCAGCAGTTTGCCCAACATCTAATGAGCAAAATCCTGGATAATATGCAAGAACAGGAACTGAAAAGACTTTTGGAAATTTTGGGCAGTTGTAGAGGCCAGCTCTAGGAGGAAAAGTGCAATTTGTCAAGGAAGTAGGTCATAGATGCATTAGTGTTGCCCCTTCAATGGCAAGGGCAGTTGTGGCTAGGAAACACTTTGCTAGACAGGAAATACGGTTTTGCATGGGGAAAGAGAGGAGAAACATGGAAAATGAGAAGTTAGGTTTAAAGAATGGAGAAAGCTGGCATATTGTCATTTGCAGATTGACCAGAACTATTTAAAGTTTTTGGACATATAGTTAAAAATGCACTTGTTGGGTTCAGAAAACACAAGCATTTGTTCCACAAAACCTGGAAATTTTTAAACTTAGGAAGATGAGAAGCAAGTCATGGCAAGGAAGAATTTATCTCCTGTGGGACTGAGTATGGTGGAAAGAATCTGCAAGTTGGCTGACTGAAATGGATATTCCAGTGTGGAGTGTTTACTCAGTTTTGCAGGGTACTAGAGTGTTGTGCTTGATCTTATAATAAGAGGTGCAAGCCAGCAGCTGTGTTCCTCTGTAGGTTTTAATCCTGTCACTATACAAAGCCACGTGTTACTGTTTGCTCCATGGAGACTGCTCCAAGAAGCTAATTCTCCACAAGTCTGATTTCACATCTCTTGGTTGGGATGAACCAAATGTTTCCTGGAACTATTTGGAGCTATGTAGGGAGTGCTGAGAGAGCCGCCTGATCATTTACTACTCTTGTCAAATAGAATACTTTCTTTGCTTTAACTCCCACAGACCAAACTAAAGCACATTGCCAAACTGACAGGTTTCTGTATGATCACCACACATGACAGTGCCTTAAGTACATAAGTATTTGAACTCCTTGAAGCCTTTGAATCGTGACCTCTGAAGTTTGGTGAAAGAGGACTGCATGGACAAGATACTGTAAGAAATAAAAGATGAAATATTTCCATCTCTGGCATAGAGGCCACTTGGGAAAAGCAGCAGGAGGCTAAAAGCCACACATGGCTAGAGAGGTACCTTCCTCTATCCAAGAAAGTGCTAGGCCACCTGTAGCTAGGAAAAGTAGCTGAAATACACCTGTTGAATTACACTGCATGAAGAGAACACACTACTGGAGAGACTCATAAAATAGTGCTTTCAAAAGGAGTGTCCACTCAGGGCTCTCCTGTAACATCACTCACAGATAATGTTCCTCTCTGGATTGATTGGCAAGTGACTGCCATGCTCTCTGCAGAGCTCTTCACATTTCTCTTTCAAGGTGTGGTACCATTTCCTGCAAAAAACAGGTTCCAGTTCTTCAAGGGAAAAGTAGATATTGGATAAATTGTCCAAACTCTTGCTCTGGGTGTATCTACCCCAGAGAGGGGTTGATGGTTGGACTAGATGATCTCAGAGGTCTTTTCCAACCTTAACAATTCTATGATTCTATGATTCTATGACTTCATTTTAACACTTGAACAGTTACGAGCCCTGGCAGCATCCAGCAGCCACCTGTCCTATGGGACATGTGACCAGGGTCATCAGCTCCAGTCCTGACTTCATGTCGCAGGGGACATGTCTTGCTACGGCAAGAGGAAGGGCCATCCTGGCTGCCTGGAGCGCTAGAAAAGAGTCAAGCAACTCATGGGCATGCGGCTACCAATCCCCTAGATTGAGTTCGTGTAAGATGCCCGTTTGAGGGCTGCCAACAATGCGGCTGCGAAGAATTTATCTGTGCAAGCCTTAAAGCAAACCACCCCTCCATAAAGGAGAAAGGGTGATGCTCTGAGAAGATTACTTCCTGAAATCTAAAGTGCAAAATAAATGGTGGTTGGCAAACACTTCCAACACAGCAGGTGCTGTAATATGAACTAGAGGTAATGCAATAGAAGGACCCTTTGCAGGTAAGATCTGACTGAACTTGTGCTTCTACAGGCAGGAGAAGAGGGAAGCAGAAAGTACGTAAACCAAACCCTGCCTGCTTTCCCCCGACTCACCCTCCCACGAAGCACACACTCTGAGCATGGCTGGTGCACATGGAAAGCTGGTGTGTCAGCTGCAGAGCCAGCACTCAGGATCTGCCATTATTAAGCAATAAATTCCGAATACTACCCAGTGAAAAAGGTTTTGGGCTATTGAGAAACTACTTCAGCCTGGAAAAAGTTGAGAACTGCTGAAGAAAATGTTTTCCTTTAACAGGGTAAAACCAAGAAGCTGAAGTGCCCCACGCTAGCAAGAAGGCTGCAAGCTCTCGGACACGCAGAACAACACTCCCTCGTGTGGTCTGTGAAAGGCAGGTCTTCCTTCCCGAGAAGCTGAATCGGTATCGCCTTCAAATAGCAAGCTGAGCACAACTCAGTCATTTTTAGCCAAATGGATACATCAAATGAGGGGCATAGGAAAATAATGACAGAAAAATCTAAACCTTTGTAAGAAGGACTAGCCCATCAAAAACTTTTCCTAAAACAGATACCATTGAACAGCACAGCAGGTGCCCAGCTTTTTCCGCCCCAAAGGTGGCTTCCAACATTTTTACTTTTTTCTTCCAAAAGAATGTTTTTTTAATTCGATTGTTACAGGAGAACTCTGAGATGGTCAAATAGAAATGTCTGTTTTCCTCTGTAAATGGGAGAATTAAAATTACAGTTTGGAAGAGCAGAACTTTCTTCATATTAACTTTATCTTTCCGCCCCCCCCCCAAAAAAATAACAATATTTGCTGTAGCTGGGTATCAGAAATTGGCATTGCTGCAAGCTTAATCCCTGTAGCAATTATCAAGTGTTTTTTCTAGTTCTTTTTTCTTTATCTAAGGAAATACGGGAATCTTATTTCCCTTAAGGGAATCTTAAGGGAAACTTAATTTACAATTAAATACATGTCACGATCAAATTATTAGAGCCTGTATGAATCTGTCCTTAAATTCTGGTAAAAGTTGTTAAGCTTTGCTTTGGATTAATGGGAAAAGAAAGTGGGAGGGAAAAACTGAGTCATCACGTGAATCGTCATGTTCTGTATCAGTGAATCACCGAACACTCATTGCATCACAGATGTCCCGTGGAGTACCCGGAGTAACTACTATAGTTAAAGACGCATAAACTTCTGTACACTTGTACATAAACAAACAAGAATGACGTTTCTTTTCATTTTACATAGCTTTAATCTGGGTCTAGGAAGGTTAATATCTGTATCATCGGCTTTCTTGAAAACTCCAGCTTCAATACTGATGAAGCAAAACATTTTCAAACTGATGATCCCTACATTAGCAGCAAATGTGCTCCTCATGCACAGACCTCAGCTTTTGGTCAGTTGACATTAATACTTCTCTATCGGTACGTGCTCTAATCATGTCTCGCTGTTCAGTTCAGAGTCACAGCAAAATGCCGTGTACAAGCCCAGAGGAAATAAGGAAATTAACCCAGCAAAGTTCTTTTTAACGAATCATTTTTGAAAAATTAGTCATTATTCTACCACAAAGAACAGTCAGGAAAATCACCTAGCAGAGTTCTTTTTAATGAATCATTTTTGAAAAATTAGTCATTATTCTACCACAAAGAACAGTCAGGAAAATCACCTAGCAGAGTTCTTTTTAATGAATCATTTTTGAAAAATTAGTCATTATTCTACCACAAAGAACAGTCAGTGACAACCTTCACAGGAAAACAGTGTATTTTTCTAACTCCCAGTTATCACTTCTCATATGTATCCCTATTCCCACATGTAAAAAAAAATCATATAGAAAATTGTAGGGTTTTTGTTCCAAAAAGCTTCACATACACCTGCTAACTTTAGGGAAGCAGCTTGAAAAGCAAAGCTGCTGACTATAGCATGATTCTGAGGCCACAGGCAATATGCAAAAATAAGCGAAAGAACCAAAGGAGCTCAAAAAAAAAAAAGCTGAAAAACTTTTTGCGTAGAGGACCCTAAAAAATCATCAGGCCTCGGGTTTGGTCAGAAACCAGTTTGCTAGCTGAAACAGCAGCAACAAGGCAAGAAGTGTCCCACTGAAGTCCATGCCTGCTTTCTTCTGGCCATGCCCATGCCTGGCTCCCAGTGGCAAGGCAGCCTCTCACTATCTCAGCCCTGAGCTCCCCCATGGGAAAACAATGATGGAAAAACCCAAACTGTTGCAGAGGAACCAGCAAAACGCTCACGCACTTTGGGGTGATATTTTATGAGCCTGCAACTACAGTTCCAAACAAGCTGAGTATACACAGCCATCAAGTTAAGCGGCCCCTCAGCATCAGTTGGCTGGGTTGGCGAAGGCTGCCGTTTCCCTGGAAGGATTCAGTTTTCCAAAATCTGGGCAGCGTTGATCCAGGCCAGCATATGACTAACAGTGCGGCTGTGAGCCATGATGGATGCTGTCTCCCCCGCAACACAACAGAAACAGTAAGATTGCCAAGAAACATTGAGTGAAAGTAATTTGATCTCTTTTCACCTGCCAAGCAATCAATTGAAACTGAAAAATGAACTTGTTTCGCAGCAGCTCATGAGCAGGTTTGAACAAACTCTCACCATCAGACCAGACAGTGGACACAGGCAGCACTTTGGGATGGGACAATAACCATGTTGGGGGGGGGGGGGGGGGGGGT
>VZTL01070349.1:3614-18015 GCA_013400535.1 Scopus umbretta
AAAAAAAAAAAAAGTCAAAGCCCCCAGAAAGGTGATGTTTATTTTGAGTATGTAAAGACCACTTAAGCACATTCATCATCTAATGCTACAGAATTGAAGCTTGCTGAGATATTCAAAAGCACTGTCTACTAATACTGCCAAGGCTTACAGTTTACAAAAAGAAAGGTTTGCAGTAGGAAGATATTCTGTCACTTGCCTAACCATTAAGAAATTTTAAGACCTTAAAGCTGACTGATACCCTACCTGTCCTCTTCTTACATACACAGAAACGGCCACGCTAACCTGCAGATAGAAAAACAACACTGGCACTCTTCCACAAGCCTCCATCCAGCCTGTTATGTGCTAATGTTACATCAAGTAACCATTCTGCATGCCATTCAAAAGCACCATAGCAGCAAAACTGATGTTAAAAGAAACCATTGCAAGATTAGAATTTAAAATATTATTAAATTTAAAAATCAAACCTAGAACGTTCAAGAAATAGTATTAAACATTTGCTATATCACTGCAGTGTTCCTGCCTTGCCAAATCTGCTTGACAACTTATAAAAGACATTTCTTCCACCCATGAAGTTTCCTTAACAGAGAACACAGGGGACAGCAACAGAAGAGTAAGATTATTAGTGAAGACAAGGAACACTGTAGTTGTGTATACAAAGGAATGTGAAGTAGAAAATACTATACACATTGGGAGGCTGTACACTGATGCAAAGATATTCACTTCACTTGATTTTGAGTATTATTAGCCTTTGCTAATGTCATGTACCACTTCTATCATGCATTCAGCCATTTAAAAATTCATCCTCAATCCAATGAAATTATCATAATTTATTATATAGTTGCAGAAAGGTACACAAAGCAAATGTATGGGGTTTTTTTGTTTGTTTCTTTGTTTTGTTTTAAGATTAGAATTAGCCTTTCTCCCTATTGCTAAGGGCTCATAAAGTTCAGAAATGTTCCTTGCATGCACTGATCTTCAAATGCATAATCATGTACTATTTTTCCCTCAGGACTTGCATCTTATTCAGGGCATGAGAGGGATAAAAAAGGGCAACATTCAAATCACAAAGACCACTGTGAATTCAGCACCTCAGTGTTAATTTGAAAGCAGGAATGCTTTTTTAATTCTTTATTTTCATACAACCATATATTGCTTTCCAAGGGAACATTATTTTTTTTAAGGTATGTGCAAACATATGAGGCAATCAATGTAGTATCTGTAAATGGCTGAAATTAAAAATCTGAAATTAGAGTTCAGCAGGAAGAGCCATGCTAAAGCTGAATTCAAGTAAATACATTACTAATAATTCTCTCCTGTTTTACTGCTTAATCCTGCCATTTTATAATCTTCCCAAACACTAGGTATCCGCCTTGTACAGAAGAGGCTTCCTTGTGAGCATCATGTCTTGATAATGAAGCCCAGCCACCTCCTTCTGCTGCACAATGGTGTTCTGCCTACTGAACCCGTGCCAATATGCTTGGGCTGTCCAACTGTTTATGCTCAAACCTGCCTCACACAATGCCAAGGGGAAAGGATTTCATCTGTTTCAAATAGCAAGCTATCCATGCTCTGCATAAATTTTGGAAATTTTTAGAAACGAAACAAACCCAAACGCAGGAAGTCCAGAATAAGAATCCAAAGGATTCCAAAATGTAAAAAAAGAGGTTTTGCTTTAAGAGTGTTGAAGTTTGACAATGTAAAGTTACTGCTGCCCTTTGAGTAGAGAGTCAGTTTTGCCTGCCCTTGCCGACAAAACCATGTGCCTAACCATCCTGATGACAGCTGACCACAGAACAAACGCTCCGTTTCACACAGACTTTTGAGATGTTTTTAATTTTGGGGTTTGCGCTAATGTAAAATAAAAATAACCTTTTGGACGTCTTTGCAAAACCAGGATCAGCTATTTTTGAGCAAGTAAGGCACTGTTCACATTAGGAAGGCTTTGCTAATAGAACTAAACCAGCAAGTTTTCCTATCATGGGCTCATCTTGCCACGGCAAGCAAGGTTTATGCTGGTTCCCTAAGCGGGTAAATGCTCTCTCAGCAAAACTATACCTTTGCTGACACAACGGCTTTTATACTATGACTTTTGCTGGCTTAGCTATATTGATAAAAAATGAGCAAAACAAAACCAGCACTCGTCCTTACTGATGCAGACAAGCTGACAAAAATTTGCAAGTGAATGGCTGGCCCTGTAATTATGGCGCTGGCTGAGAATGTGGTAGAACCAGGTTAAAATCCCTGCTCTGTCTGATCCAAAGCTGTTCTTTTTTGGGTTCCAGATCAGAACCACTTAAGTAGGACACAGGAATCTCAGCATCAGCTTCTTCTATGCAGATATTCAGGGTCAGTGGCCTAACTACCACATTTCTGATGTGAAACAGTCCTGTTTCAACTTTTCACTGCAATAAAAAATTTTGGCTTCAATAAATCATCATGTTTTGGTAAGTGATAATTTAGCTGAAAAACTGTTCCAACCAGCTCTAATCTTCATGCTCAAAAATGCAAACACAGACAGTTCCTATGCAGTGAAGTTTTGAGAAAAACATGGTTATCATTGCCGCTTTTCAACATGTATGAGCGTAAGCCATGTCTTGGAATTGCTTCATGAATAGCAGCAGCAGCAGCCTTAAAAAAGGGGCCCGTATTAAAACCCATTGATCAGACAAATACAAAACAGGGTTATAATTACACTGCTGTTTTCAAGCAGAGGGAGCTATTGCACAGGAAGAGCAATATAAACTACACAGTGACAGGGCTAAGCCAGTAACGCGAGCAGCGCTGTAAAACCCTGTTTGTTACCAGTAACTGTGAATTGCGATGGGATTGCGTGAAGAATGCAACAAAAGCCGCATGTGAAGACACAGACCTACTGAATTCCAAGGTGTAATCACTAATGCGTATTATCTATAATTTAACACAAAGGTGATTGTAACCGTGGATTGCACTGTGCTTCTCTTACTAAAACAAAATGAACAATGTTTTTTGGAAACCCTGCCTTACAATTTACACTCAAACCCAAAACACACCCTAGAGAACACCACCTGCTAAAATAAGACAGCAAACACTGAATTCACATTCACATCTTGTAAACAGTGAGTGCAACTAGACTGTGTAGGTTGTTTTTGAAAGAAACCAGTCCTAGCAGCAGGCTGAAAAACAGATTCTTACCCTCTATACTAACTGCAAAAGACAAGTTCACTCCCATATCAGTGCCCTGATGGACTTCAGGGCCACCTCCATGTTAACAAACCAGCTAGAGTCATTTGAGGTTAAAAAACAGCACTAACAGTGACTGCACACGTCCTCTAAGGCTCTTGATTCATTTTACTTGGCTCACATTAAGCCAGGTAATAGTGATTTTTAGTCACTAGCAGTCAGGACCAGATTTCAGTCTGCTTTAAAGTGAAAGGCTCATTTTCTTGGATGGAGTTTACAGGCTGGGAAGAAACCCCCTCCCCATACCCAGTGCTAAGATGTTGCTGTAATGGTACTTGGCTAGAATACAGAAGTGACTCAACTGAAGTTTAAGAAATTATTACCCTTCCACATGACTTTGCATTACAGCAGAGGGACAGTGCCCAGGTCATCTTAAAATGGTCATGAACTGGGCTTGGTACATTTAAAGAGGAACTTCTAACTTCAGTTTACTGAAGGATCTCTTTACACAAATGAATCATTTATTAATAATGAAGAAAGCAATTGGACAGCAGAATAAGGCTATCAGGAGACAAAACCTCTTAAGTCACAAGCAATGACACAAATTCTTTTTTTTAAAAAGAATCACATGTAAAAAAAATTCACCACTTATAGAAATGATGGAAGTTGACCAGTGCCATGCACCAGCAGCAGCCCAGGATGCTGGCCTCAAGGTAACCCTTTGAGGGACTAGTATGTTGTAGCTGTTGTCTTTTCCTTTGTGCTTGAGCCAGCCACAGAGTATATGAACTTGTTTAAAATAGTCACAATTTATTCATGCTTAGCACACCATATATTTAACGACGTTGAACCATAGGTTTTCCCTTCCCCCCTACTGCTCCCTCATCAAAATCCACAAATGTTTCCTGGAGTCCAGGTGTCAAATTTTTCTTCTTATTTTCAGAGCCTCATTTGTTCTGGATTCATTTAGCAGTGCAGAGTCAAGCAGAGGCCACTGCAGTTGCTGCTTCTGGGACCCCTGGATTCAGAGCAGTATGAGATCTCTTAAAAACCTGAGCTCTGCTAAAACGTTAAGAGTCCCAGGAGCACCAAGTTAACAGAGTCCTATGGGCAACGCTGCTGGAGCGTGTAACTTCGTGGCTTCAAGTGAGGGATTCGAACCGGCCATGGGCACCAAAGAGTCACACTCAGTTAGCTATCAGAGGTCCTTAGGAAGCAAATCTGGAAATATAACCAATACAGCTAACCTCCGTCCATCACACTGGAAAATTAAAATGATAACAGCCGACTGACTCTTTCCCCGTCCTTACCGAAAATGTGAGGTTTCTGCAGCAGCCAAGAGAGGGCACTCCAGGCCAGGCCAGCCCAGCTCCCGCACTACCGGAGGCGTTTCATGCTGCGACAAGTCCAGCCCCGTCTGTCCAGCCCCCAGCACCGGCAGAGCCCTCGCTACGCGCAGGGGGCGAGGAGCGCTCCCGCCTAGGCAGCAGACTGTAGCTGTAACTCGACTGGATGTAAGCAGCTACCGCGTTTTCTGGGGTTTTGTTTATGTTTTCCGTTTTTAAAGGCTCATATGAAAATGCAAGACAAAGCTGCGGGTGACTGACATTGACTGTGCAAAGTCACTCTCACTTAGTTACAGGCTATATTAGTTTTGGCATTACTTAGGATCTAAATTCAGCTAGCTTGACTTCCTAGAATATTTTAGCTTTCTTCAAGCAACAAACTGCCTGCTGCCACAGAAACACTCCTCTGAAAACACACATCAAAAATAGCATGGCAAAGGATCCCAAAAGAAACGGTTCGAAACTTTTTTCCTGTACCAATTTTGATTTATCTGAACAATTTTACAAGTGCCAATTTGTATACTGCAGGTTTTTGTGAGAAAGCCAAAACAAACACATGTTAGAGCTCAGGGGTCAGAGCAACCCAGCTTCATTACATTTTGCATGGGACCACTTCCAGGTCTAACATACATATCCATATTTAAAACTCTTCAGTTTGCAAGTGAGTAAGATACCAGACTGAAAGACTCTTAAACACAACACTGTAGCATACTGTACAAGGAACATACACACTTCAACAATTAAAAGAACCCTTCAACAGTTAAAAGAACCAAATGCATTTTCTGTTCATACTACTATGACGTAGAACGAAGGCAGAACTGCGCAAGAATTCATTTACCTGTATGCTCAGTGTTGTGAAGTTACTCAAAATATTCATCCCTGCCGCGTTCTCTTTGCAGACCCACCCTCCACACACACACCAACAATGCCAACTGGATGCAAGAGTCAGGAATGATAAACAACCTGCAGTCTTTTCAAAGGCACTAAGTACTTCCCTGAGGAAGAGAGGAAAGCCAGCTGTGAGTGAGGTCCGATTCCCTCCTTAAGGTGGCCTCGATTTAGGACTGAGACTAAAAGTCCAAACCTTCTGTTCATTCACTCCAATATATTTACAAGAATTGGCTGTAGGAGCTGCCAAAGGTACTCTAAAGCCTGAAAAAACATCCCTGAGAAAGCGCTCAGCTAGTTTTTGTTAGATCCACTGCATGGGCAATCAGACTGAAATTCAAAGCGTTCAAGACTTGTTTCTGCCTCTGCCACTCGCATTAGATTGCAGTCAGCAGGACTATTTAGGAAGAAGACTACACAATGCACAGCCTCTGGCTGTACCAAAGAAATAAACTACAGACTGATGTGCTGAAGTAGTAAGAACTTAAATACAGAACGGTATTCGGGGAGGAACACTGAACTTTTCTGTGATGTAAGGCAAAGCACTGAAAATAAAGCATAAGTATTTATTGATCTGCAGTGAGGGAATAAAGCAATGAAGTTCAGAAGCTCTAGTGTGCAGCCAGCATTAATCAAAACTTCTGTTGTGGGAAATGTCAGCAAAAAAAGGGGAATTCACAAAGAAAGAAAAACATAAACAAAACATACAGAGCCACACCCAAAGGAGCAGAGAGAACAGCAAAATAAGAGTAGGTGGCGCAATGGGTTTCCCACACAGGGCTTTCATCATCATCTGCGATCTGAAATCGTATCAGTCTTCTACAGCAAGAATGAACATGGTGGCCAGCAATTACTCAAACCCGTGTAGGTCTGGCAGAGCTGGCAAGCACTACGCAGTCAATGTTCATCTGCTGCGGAAGAAGGATATGCAGCAGATAGTTGGGACGAAAGTGCCCCCAGGGAATGATCAAAAGAAAAAAATCTTACACACTACTGCTACTCTCAAATAAAAAGATCAAAGATAGGCACTGACTATGGTAGTTTTGAAAGTGTCACTGTGCAGTGGACTCAGTTGCATGTCACTATCTTTTAATTTATCAAACTTCTGAATCAACCCAAGGTTTCATCCGCCTTTCGTATTTCCTCTCAACAGCACTAAAGTCACAGGGATTACATTCATTAGATTCTCTTAATATCTTATACTTTCAGACTTTCCAGTTCCAGAAAAAACACACTGAATGCTGACCATAGGGAAAAGCCACAGAGATAGAAAAAAAAAACCCCAACATGCTGAACTCATAAGGAAATGAAGGAAAGCCACTGTGTGATGAGATAAAGAAGGGATAGAGAGATGTAGGAATAAAGAAAAAAATATACCGACAAGCCAAGGGAAAAAGTATAAAAGCTATCACCTACACAACCTACACTCAATGGTCTTAACGCACATTCTGGGTTTGATCAGCTTTCCAATTCAAATAATCCCTGAACTAAAAATCCACCAAGACAGCCCAGCAAGCACTTTCACCAGTTAGGTGCGCTGGCCTCAACACTGTTAACAGCCTGTGGAAGTGCAGTATGTGTTTTCACACAAACCAGAGCTCTCCTCTTTGTGGAGAACTTGCATCATAAACAGCAAACACATGAAATGCAGAAGATTTGCTACAGAAAAAGCTGCAGAAGAAAAGTGGGGAGACAGGACAGGACATTCTTTTGCAACAAGGATCTGCAAACAGTGACTTAGCCCAAAGACGACTTGCAACAAGTATGGATGGTGGAAAAGACACAGGTAGGCCAAAAGGTTGCAGAGAATTTTAAGGCTACTGCAAAACACAGTGAGAACAGACGGAAAGTGCAGCAGTACTATTTGGATTTGGGGAGCAGCAGAAGGGTCAGGTATTAAGACAACAGAGTACCTCATAACTTCCATGAGTTATCAGAATTCTTCATGCTTAGCCATCAGCACCAACATATACTTCAAATCTCATCAGTTCAGAACAACAGATTTGGAGCTGTCTGGGGTGAGCTTTTATACGCCCATTGCTCCACTCTCTCTGCACGCTCACTGAAAGACTAGCGCAGCTTTTAGATAAGCAGCACTCAGTCACAGTTTCCTCTAGTCTCATCTACGTTATTTTACCCTTGCTGAGATTTGCCAAGTGTTTAACAGAAAATCTAGCTACAGTTTTGTCCCTTTAAATTCTCGCCTCCTCTTGCAGGCAGAAGACATCTGTGGAATAATAATGAATTTCTTTGGTTTAGGGTTTTTTTGTTTTTATTAAAAGCTATTCTTCCTAGCAGGAAATGAAAAAGAACAACCAGATTGTAGAATTTGGGGGAACAGGGAAAACATTTCTAAAGGTTAATAATAATACTGCTTAGCATTTATTTCAAGGATATGCGACAAACCAAAGAAAAACAGATGTTTGCAGTAATGCTCCAGTTTCTCTGCAAACTCAGGTATTGTCCAGAGCACGGGCTGTTGCAGCTCACAAAAGACAGGAGGACTGCCCCTAGGATATGCCACTCCGCTCTCTACACGAGTTTCCTTCCTAACGTCTCACTTAAAGAGTCAGACTGATGACCCTCCCCACCCCAAACCCAGCATCAGGGCATGCCCAAACGTGACTTCCTGCATCCAAGTTCTCCAGCTTATCTACCTCGGCAAGCTATTCCTGTGTATCTGGCTGTATCTCATGCTGAGATACACAGTCTCTTTGATTTCTTATTAAAGTGGTTTCTGGTCTCTCAGTTCTTTTAGTACTGCTGTACTGAGAGTTTGGAAACCACTAATCACAAACACCCTAGAAACTTTACGAGGAATGTGCTCAATTGCATTGACCAGCTCTTCAGTCCTGAAAAGTAGTATTAAGCTGAACTCCAAGAGAATTTTTCAAAAAGCTACATTGAATTAAATTCATGACACACTATTAAGAATTATTTTACAAATGAAACAGCTTAATATGATTTAAAGGATGCAGAACTTTCCCATAGGGGGAGAGAAGCCAATCCTCCGTGAGATGAGTACCAACACAGTTGGTACTGCGACTTGCAGAACTTTGATGTTAATGAATGTGGATGGGTTGTAGAGATGGAAGAAAAGCTGCCTTTATCAGTTTTCCCAGTACCAAGCTGATAGCCATTGTAAAACTGCTTTTTAATACAGCTGTGCAGCTTTTGCCAGTAAGCCACAGGTTTCCATCACATGATCAGGTGAAAATGTGCTTAATAAGGATGTGAATATGCTTCTTTGTTCGTAACAAACTTATCACAGACAGACAAAGCTCAAATTATCACAAGAGGGCAAACATTTAGCCAGCAACATGTCAAAGCATTCCAGCCCGCATCTCATTGTTGAACAGTCCAAAAAAGAAAAAAAATATAACATAGTTGAATACCTCCTCCTACAAATAAGTAGTCAGTTTGCTTTTTTGTAACTCTACATCTGGAGTCTGTTTATTTGGGGAGTAAAGAAAAGAGGAAAGATATTTGGAGACACTTTAAAATTGCTTCACTTCCTGCCGTGAATGACTATGCAGTGATTTTGTTATGGAAAACAATTGTTTCCTGTGCTCCCTGGGAGAAGGACAAAACATAACCTGCTGAATGTGCAGCAAAGAAAGACTTCAACAGTAAGAAAAAAATGCTAATGATAATGAAGATAAGTTCAGGAATAAGGCAGCTGTGGAGTCCCTATTGCTAAACTATAGTAAGAACCCCTTAAGCACTGACCCAGGCTGATAAAGGCAGGCACACTTCATGCTGTTTCAGGTCTGGATAACGTGAAGCTCATACAGTGCTGAGACACCTGTTACTGCTTCCATGGATGGGTAGATATTTACGCCCACGTCAGCACGAACCACTTGGAGCCAGTGAGCCTGTGAGCTCCTACAGCCCAACAGATCTATAGGGCAGCTGGATACTGTGTAAAAGCAGCCAGGCACTCGGGACTTAATTTTCAAGCACAGAGAGAAACAGCATCTCACAGGCATGCCTAAGAGCTATGTAAAATGTCAGCCCTCTCTATTCCAGCCCTCACCCCCTCCAGATTCACACACTTTAAAACAGCTGCTTTAAAATACTCTGACTTCAAAGCACAGTAAATTAAGCTCCACATAAAGTCCATTCAGCTTTTTCTTTAATTTGATAAAAGCTCATCAGACCATTCAGGTTACCTTCTGGTCAATACTGCCTCAAGAAATCTGCAATTCAGCTAACTGTGTTTTTTCCAATATTTCTGTAAAACATTACTGACAGAATCTGTTGGTCTGCATGGATCAGGTCTTTGGTGAATGCTGTTTCAGTGCCACTCAAAGTACCTTTTATACTATTGTGATCTCTTCTTTTTCTCTAGAAATCTTCATCTTGTGTGATTTTTCTTTCCTCTTGCTCTAACACCCTGGGATCACTCTCATTTTTATACAGCATTTCTCCTCCATTTTAACCTGATGACATACCATGCCCTCTTCCTTTTTCACTTCTTTCTAAGAAAAAGGACTGGTCTCAGTAACAATGGCTTAGCTCTTGACTTGCTGGCTAGGAGGTTTAGCTTCAGGCTAGACAAAAAGTTACTGTTTAAGCTAGATACTTTCATGTCTATTGACAAAGAACAATAAATACGCTTACCGTAGCCCCTTGCATCACAGATGATCCCAAAACACTCTACAAACAGTGCACTGTGTCCCTCATTCACCATCAAAACATACTTGCCGCTAACTGTGCCAGCAACACTACATAAAAGTTAGTTAAGAGGTGAAAAAGGGAGCAACTTCTCCAAGTGAAATTACAAGGAAATTAAGGGAGGTAGAGTATATTACTTCACAGAGAAGTTGGCCAGAAGACCGAACAGCACACCTTTTTAATGGCCAAAAGCGGGGCAGGGTCCCTGTTCAAGACATTATCATCAGCAATGCAATGCTGCTCCTCAGGTCTCCGCTGAGCACGATGCGTTATCAGCGGAAGAAAGCACACTGCACACAGAGCCTATCAGCATGGCTGCTGCTGCCTCTCCTTTTGCAGGCTTTTCATCTAAACATTATCAAGAAACAGCAATGCCTAGCCTAAGAGCTTTGACAAGATCCCAACACAGTGGTGACAATAAAAAAATACACAGAAGGTTTCATTTTAAGACCTTGTCAATGTTTCTTATTTAAATAAGCCATCGCACTGGGAGGAAAAAAATCCAGTGAAACCCATCATTTCAAGAATACACAGGACCAGCCTCCGCATCCACTTCCCCTCTTGACAACTACTGACCTCACTCGCAGAGCAGCAGTCTCAAAGATTTTAGATTTTCTACCACCTAATTACAAATTAGGACATTCAGCAAAGGGGAAAAAAATATCTTTTTTATATATAGTGATCATGGGAAGCTGAACTATATAAACTGAAGCTGAACTATATAAATACAGTCCTATTAGAGCAAAGAGGGTAAGTCTACTCCATTTCTCTAACAGTACCCCAAAGTTTCAGGAACATGGGTACAGGTCTTCCAAGAGGACCTTATTAAAAAAAGAAGGCAGCTCTGTTTTAAGCATTTAAATCCCTAAAGACAGACAAAAGAAAACAGAGGACAAAGTAGAAATACTATTGATTATGCGTAATTGGTATAATTAATTTGTAATTAGTTCATTAAAATACATAGGCATTGGAATTATGCTTGTACATTTCTGGGAATATCCTGCAAGTCACTCGGGATATGCTTATCATTTATTTGATAGATGAAACATTATTAGAGAGAAAGTCCATTAAAAATTAATATACCAGAGTAATAATTTCTTGATCTCAGCATTCAGTTTTCGATGCACTCAGATTCCTATTCTACCTCACAAAGAGTTTTTATTAATACTGTTTTTTCAGAGCATGACTTGGGAAGCACAGCTTTTTAGACAACTGAGGCACAATATCCTTTATGCCAAGTATGTAGTCAGTTTTGAGAAAACAAAATGACAAATACTATAAATTACGTACCACAAGAGTATTCAGCACCACATTGAATTCTATAATCAAAATTAGGATGGAAAGGTAAAAATCTTGCGCTTGAAAACAAATACCAAACATGAATGGAAAGCAGCAGGAAGAAACTTCCCCAGCACTGTAAGCAGCCTGGTCTCTAATTGCTTAGCATTCTTCCACTTCTGCAGCGCATCTGGCATTGCTCACTGTCATAAATGAACATGTCTGTATGAGCAGGATTTCAGGGGTTCTTAAATACTGCAGATAACAGTCACCAGTCTCTCACAAGAAGCGACTAAAATGGGCTGGTATACACTGGTACTGCAGTAGCATTTCAAAGACGTTATCATATCTTGATATGGGGGGAAAGTAAGGTGGAATAATAGTGCATCACCATTTTTTTTCCTGTAATGTTACTTCACCATTACTTTCTTTCTGAAGTCCTACCAGTGTTTCTAAAGTGCCATTTCTAACAACAGCTACAGAAGTAATTTGATCTTAAAAACCCAGAATACAGTCACATCACCTTCAAGTTGCGTTATGTAACACCACAGTTTCCTTAAACTTCTGTAACGGATAGAGTCAGTCCTTATGTGCATAACTAGGAGCACCATGAATAGGTCTTCTGCTCAGAATCACATCTTAAAAGTATTTTCCTCCCCACCCTACCTCCATCAACACTAATGGGAGCCTAGAAGGGTTGGTCTCTCACTGATGTGCATGATGCACCATGAAGGTAGGCCATGTGAATAACCATCTTCATTAAAAAAAAAAAAAAAAAAAAAAAAGTAAAAAAAAAAAAAAATATAATTAATANAAAATCTAGAAAATTAAGATTATCAAGAGAAGTGGATGTACACCACCAGCAATGCAGTTTTCTCAGGAAAATCACTGTGAGGAAGATATATGGCTGAACAAAGCAGACTATCCTCCTGTCCCATTTAAAAAAAAAAAAAAAAAAAACCCACACTTTCATTTTTTAAAGAAGGGTAAAATTGCAAAAAGAAATGTGGAAAACAGAGCTAGGTCTCCAGGTCCTTTAAGCCACAATTAAACACTTCACTGTAATTTTGTGCTTCTCAGCAAATCTGCTTTAAGAATTCTGAATAGTCTCCCAGGAACCACATACTACTTTTTTCCCCGACCTCCAATCTAGCATGGACAATTATTTATCTTCTTTGCCCTGCACTCAAGAATGCGATGGATGTATTTACATAAACACACACAGAGTCACAGATATCTCTATATAAAAATTAATCTGCAGATGATGAAAAGTGTAAGAGATCTAAGAGGCAAATCCCAAACAAAAGAGCATACTTTATACATAAATATCTTGAAATTATAAAGATCTGAGATTAAGTGGTTTACCACTCATTTAGAATTGATTAGAATGTATTTAAATTTAGCTGAAAGTACCACAACATTGCTCATGTATTTGCATCTGCGAATAAGTAAATAAAAAGCCTGTTATTAAAGCCTTCATTAATTCTGATTATATGAGAACTTAAAAGCAAATCTGTGTCTTACTGCTCTGTAAAGACTCCTAGCAACTCTACAGTAAAGCTGGCACTGCAACACAACATGTGTCAGCGAAAATGACTAACAGGATCTATTTTCAGTAATCTTAAATCACACTGGTAAAATATAGAATTAATGGTTTTGCATAATACTTCAAATATTTTTATTCTAATTCATTCCCAATTCATGCCTTATTGTATCAAAAAGTGAGTTTTATATCACTTGACATTTATGCACAACAGTTGAACACATTTTATTAAACTACAATGTTTAAGCAGTATTCAGATATGATGTGTATGTTATTATGAAGAGTGATCCAGCTATTTTATTTCCTTATAAATATGATGGCTAGAGGTTTAAAAATACATCACATTCAGTAGAAACATGAAGAACATTTCATTCTGACTACAGATTTTGAGAGTTTCTATACATTTAACAGAAGCCAATGTTTTTGAAAGAAGGATTCATTGATTTTAGTAGAATTTTCCCCCCAATTAAAGACTTGTCTGTTGATTTCTAAGGAGTTTAACAATTAAGTACATAATCTATCTCAAAATGGTTCTCCTTGGAGAAATCAAGTTTTAAGCTATGAATGACTTCTGAAAGTCAACTTCCCTCCTGTTCCCCCCGCCCCAAAAATTCTACCTGTACCTCTGGCATACTGGTTTCATAGTTTAAGCAGAGAAGCATAACTGAAAAAAATTTTTAATTAGGTTCTTCATTCTCTATTCTTATACTAATAAATTAAATAAATGTATTAAAGTAAATTTGTGTTTACAGAAACTTGAGTTTGCAACACCAATTCACCTGCCAGCCCTGACATTCCCTTTTGAATGTGAAGGACAGTCCTGGTAAAGCTACCTCTGCAAACTACTTTTCATGGCTTGATTCAAAGCCTGAGCGAATCTTTCCATGACTTGAGTGGGACCACAGATCGCAGACCAGCACAGGTCTAAACTCCATTTATAAATGAAAGGTGATTTGGGGCAGTGAGGGGAGAAAAAGCAAAAGACTCATTAAATTTGGTACATAGGAAATGATGTTGCAATACCTAAGAAAGTTTGCTTGCCACTCTCATAGTTGAAAAGTCATTCCAAGTTAAGACAAAATAAAACAAAAAACCAGCCTCCCTCCAACATTTAGCTGTTAAACTCAGAGTTATGAGGTAGAGTTTGATTAAAGATTTTGCACTTTATCGCGTCCAATAATCAGATTGGTTTAGAACAAGCTCTAAGCTATACTTTACAGAGTTGGACTCAAAATAAATTACTTTTCCCTACACAGTTTATAGGCCCAAGTGCCAAGTCGATTACCCACTAATCAACATCACAAAACATTTTAAGGCACCATACAAGACAAAGGATCAAAGAGATTTTTAGTATTTAGTTATACAGAAGAATATACCTGATAGTCCAAAATGCTGAATCCTAAACCATTTGTGTCTTTCTCCAGTTCAATAACCTTCACATCAGGAGACCATAATGCTAATTCCCCTTCTTCTTCTTCAGGATTAATGTCTTCCTCGGGTTTCACCTGAA
>VZTL01070352.1:0-18944 GCA_013400535.1 Scopus umbretta
AAAAAAAACAGAAAAAAAAAAATGCTTGAACTGCAGCATAACTTATACCAGCACACTGGCTGCTCTGTGTGTGTGCTTAAGGGATGAACACATCAACGCTGCTATTGCTGCTGGACCTAGCTAGATTAAAGCAAATTATGCAAATCTCTGCTCTGCACATCCCCAAATTCAGTACAAACAAATTCAGTACAAAAAGGGGAAAAAAAAGTACTACTACTACAAGAAAGATGGGGAGAGGAACCAGTCCAATAATTGCTAATAGACACTCCAGGAGACAGGATAATCATGAGATGTTACTCACAAAGGCGACTCGCCCAAGGAGGGGACAGAGGTGATGCAGAGTCCTAGGCTGGAGGTCCCAGCTCTATGCCATGAGGGGCCGGTTAGGTCTCAGGGACAGAGCCTCCAACGAGGCTGCCACTGGTGACCTAAGATTACCGAACGCAGCACAACGCAAAAAGCCTTCAATAGAGAGAGGTACGACCACCACAACTGCCTCCACCCCTCTGACAGAGGGGAACAGCAAGGACTCTCTTGTAACCAAGAGACATGATTACTCCCAGGTAGCCCTTAGGCTCCTGCTGACAAATGTGCTGTGCTCTCTGATAGGGACTGCAGCAATGATCAGGGTCAAGGGAAGCCCTACCCCACCATAGTGCCATCTCAAGTCTCTACCCCTTCTCCCATTATCAACCTCTTCTCAGTGGTTTAAGGGACTCCAGATGGTTGCCAAGATCCTTAGGTCTGACAAACATCCTGCTACTGGGCCACTGATAAACTTCTCCGCCCTGTACTCTGTTCAAGGGACACGGCTGTCCTGCTGCATCGTAGTCTTCCAGCAAGGCTGCCTTTTAAATTTTAAATTTCCTTTAATGGCGCTGCAAAAAGCAGAAACCTCCTTTGAACTGCTGTGTAGGACAGGTCCACATGACCACCTGAGATGTCTGTAAAGAGACCAGGGACTTGCTACCTGCTGCTGGATCACGCACTGAGCCCCACCCGACTTTCCAGAAACAAGGAGGAAATGCTGTGTTTGATCACCAGAACCAAAGCAATGGTACTGCAGCTCCATATCACATGAGCCACAGTGACAGATCACTTGCATGCCATTAACCTGGACTGGACAGCAGAACGGATACTGTGGGCTCCTGTCCTTCCAAAACATATCCCCCCCGCCATGGTGGGGAGGCATTTCTGCTAACGCTACTGGGCTTACAGCAGACAGTGAGAGCTTACCCCAGGCACTACAGGCAGCGGGAACACACGCACAAATAAACACACATTCACCTGCCATTTCATGACAGTGTGATTTGTAAAGCACCACTGCTTCTATACCCTTGATCATTTAGGGGAAGACTTTCTCATCAGGAAAAATGCACCCACATTTTGTCAGAGGAGAATTAGGTGTAAGAAATATCCTGTGGAAAGATCCTTCTTTCTACAAGAATTTTCAACTTTTCCCCAACAGATTTAAAAAAAAAGAACAAAGCAAGATTTTTTTTTATTATTATTATTAGCAAGTTACGTTATCATGGGAAAAAAACAAAACCCCAAATCGAAATGTCATCTTCTACTGGCTCTCCCATCTATTTCCTTGACTGGGGCAGCAGAACTTTCCAGACAACTTTTTGAATCTTTGGGAGGAAAGCCAGAAAGCATCCCCCATGCCCTACAGACTGCTGGGCTCAAATTACTTAGTGGATTATCTCTTTATGATTAAAGGGTTTTGGCTCATGTTCAGAGATGTAACAGTCCTTCCCATGCGGGGTCCTATTTACTCAGCTACATCAGCATTAATGCAAGTGTAAATGATTGAAGAAAGAGGCACTAGCCACCCATTTGGGTTTGGTTCAGTATATTCCTGTGAAAAACTGCCAGGAGGTGCTGGGTTTGCACGCAGGTTGGGCACAAGACAGAGAAGAAGCAGGTATGGACTTGGTTTTTGCCTCGTGGATGCATTTGTTTGAATTATATGAAAACATAAAAAAGCCTCATGTCCAGAAGGCGTATAAGAAATAATTAATTCCAGCAAAGTCACAGAATCATAGAATATTTTGAGTTGGA
Organism: Scopus umbretta; assembly: GCA_013400535.1. Classification (NCBI taxonomy): domain Eukaryota; kingdom Metazoa; phylum Chordata; class Aves; order Pelecaniformes; family Scopidae; genus Scopus; species Scopus umbretta. The sequence goes on from VZTL01070352.1 coordinate 2,065, forward strand.
AGGGACCCATAGGGATCATCGAGTCAAGTCCTCAGGGACCTATAGGTAGAAGCAAGGGCAAAAACACGTATTTGTACATCTCTCGCATCTTTTCTTAACTTAGCACCTACTCTGTATAAATATTTATCCTACAATTCTGGCTGCCCTAGAGGCATACAATAAAATACCATTTAATGAATTAATTCTAAACCAAATCAAACAACATGCTGTACCTACCCAGCTTACCTGAAGGACTTTCAAGCCCTCCCTCACAACACCTGGCAGAGAGAGGGCATGGCTGCTTCAGTTGCTGCCCCTGTTATCCTTTCAGTCCTGTCACAGCCCAGGGACTTTCTTTGCATGGCACAGGGCATGTGGGCAGGAGGAAGAGGAGACTCATGCTCCAGAGAGCCCGTCTTGCTGGCCTGACACTCCTCCAGCCCTAATGGAATGGGATTCATAGCACTGCCTGCCCTGAGCTTAAAAATAACTCAACTGAAGCTGGTTAGAAAGATTTATGCCTTTCAGAAAGTACCTTGCTTCCAGCCCATATACCAGCTATCTCCTGACACAGCACAGAAACATCTTTATTTTAGGAACAGGGTGTCATCACCCTGTTCACAAGGGCTGTCCTAAACCTGATCAAGGTGTCTTTGCTCCACTATTTGTCTCAAATGCCAGGCTGAACCCGCAGCCCCAGTGGCCAGAGAGCTCCTAGTTGCCAGGCTGACCTGGTTCAATCCTCTCATTCATTCCAGTGTATTTAACCTGATTGCCAGCGCAAAGTCACGCAGCTGTACGTGGGCAGTCCTATACGAAGCCCCACAGGTTATACGCCGGTTTGGCTTAAGTAAATCCTCCAGAAGCCTGAATGAAGCTGTCTGCAGGGACAAGCTAGGAATTGCTGTGGGACAAGCCAGGAATCACCTTCTCCAAGACTTTTCCTTCCTGCTTTTTCTGTGGCATCTTTCTTTGAAGCATGACATTGTAGTGCTGGGAGTCCCACTGCCCAGAAGATCACCCAGGGGTGTAGATGCTCTTCAGACCTCCCATGCCTCAGGCTGTGCTCCCTCCTGCCAAGGCAATGGTACTGCACAAGTGCTGTCTCGTGGGTACAGCAAGGGGCTGCGAGTATCAACTTTGGCTGTGTTGCCCTGCCCACACCGACTTGTTTTGCTCTCCTGCATAGCTGGCAGAATATAGATCCCCTTTAGCAGCAGTCTGCCTGGCAAAACCCACTGCAGGCTGTCTGATAATCAGGAGTGGGATATTTACCCTGGCCATCAGGAATGGATAAATATATGAAGATAAAATCTCCACAGCCCACTGCTAGGTGCCGGTCAGGGTCATACTGAGGTAACTCTATTGCAAGAGTAAGTGCAGAGACAGGTAAGTGACCTTGGTTTGCTTCATCACATGGCCAAATTAAGTTACTTATGAAAGCCTCCACGTGGCCTTTTGCATTTGTAACCATTTTGCCTTTCCAGTGGACAGACACAGTTCCTTTTAAGATTCAGACGGCATGCTGGTGAGCACTCCGAGTGCATGAGAACTTGCATTTCCAATGCAAAATGAAAATGCCTGAGTCACCATTTTATCAGGTGCTGAATAAGAACAAGTTTATTTTTTCATGTCTATAATTATGTTTGGAAGAGGCTGGAGCAGCTCTCAGAATGAGGAGGGAAGATGCTTGAGCGAGCTGTGCTGACAGAGAGGGCCCTTGGTTGGACAGGGCAGGGGGAAGAGTAGTGCTGGGGCCAGCAGAAACTGATGCTCCCTGGCAAAACATGCTCTGCTTGTTTCTTTCCAAAGTTCTTCCTCACAGCACAGTAAATGTTTGTGCTTTGGGAAGGATCAGAAGGACTGGGCAGGAAGAAAACAAAGGGTTTGTTTGGCTCAGGGGACTTTTTGGCAATGGTACTACGTTTCTATAACTAAATCAGTCCCAACCCAGGCCAGGAATGAGCAAGGACAAACAAGAACCAGCTTCCCCACTTAAAGTACATTAATGTCCCAGCATTTCCTAGCTAGCAGACAGGCCAGGATTGCCATATTTTACATCTCATCCCTAGAAGTTGTTTCTTCTCAACAAGGAGAGAAGGAAATACACTGCTGGTATCATTCCTGACATACGGCTGTATCTGGGTGTTTGCTTTTGGCAGTTCAGTGCCTGCCACATAGCACAGCCCCTCCATCGGGCAGCTGTCAATACTGGGAAAATTGAATTTACTCTTAATGAAAGACCACATCCAATAAGCAATCAGCCAGTGGGCTCTCCATCCCGTGATTAATGATCCAGGGGATATTTGTCTTCTGCACCACTGCCACGGCTCTCCACCTCTGCAACTATAGGTCTGAGTCACATCCCAAAATGGGAGGGGCACCTAATCTCTTTAGATTTGACTTAGTTGTATCTGGGGATGGAGAAAATTTCAGGAACAATGAACGAAATGTAAATGTCACCAGGAGGGGGGCTGTATCCCATCGCTTCAAACCCAGATAAGCATGGGTAGCTGCTAACTGGGGCAATTCCACCCATTCCTCACCCTGCCTCCTGTTACACCTTTCCTGCTGTTTCCCGCCCAACAGCAGCAGTGCTTGTGTGGCTACATGGTGACTCAAGTAAGGCTGATTTGATGGAAAATTAACCTTACCAAAAATAATTNAAAAAGGGTTAGTTTCCTGCTCTGGCTTACCACCCAGCACAAGCATCAGCATAGGAGGAGAATAAGAGTATGTGCCCACAGGTGATGGGAGCACAGGCTTATCCCCCTCTCTTACACAGCACTGAAGCCACTGAGGAACTGCAGCCTTGGTACTATGATCCTACAAGAACAACCTCTAAGTCAGCTCAAAGATTGAACGTGCCCTGTAAATCCCTAACCTGAACCAGGTTTCTCAGCCTTCCTGAAGAGAATACTCTAGAGACTCATCTGTCTTACCTTTTTAATTCATCACATATTTAAAACAAAACAAAATAATCCCACCTTGTCCCCAATAAATGTCCCCTGCATGCACAGGTCTTCTCAGGAGGGAGTAAGAGACTTGACAGATGAGAGCCATAATCCTTTGTGTGTGCCTGGAAACTGCTGAAATATTACTATGGCCATTTAAGAATCTACAGAGACTCCAGTGGGATCTGACTCTCTAAATTGCAAGATCAACCACTTAGATGAAAGAACCTCTCTTAACGTTGCATCAAGTGCACCGGAGAAGGAAGCAGAAGGGAATAATCATCGTCAGGCTTTTAACAAACACCTGAAAGTGGAGAGGTAAGAGATGAAAGGAGATCAATAAACATATTACCAAATTAAACTTCCGTAGGTAATATTTAGACATCGTAGAAGCTGGCAAGAAGAGGGTCTCAAGGCTCTCAAGAAGAGAGGCAAAACAGATCAGAAAAAGAGAGAAATCTCCAAAAGTCTGTTCTCAGATGGCCATTTCCAGTGGCAATCATGCTAATTGCACACACAAATTAGGCAAACAGTCATGCATGCATTTTTCAAAATCAAGCCCCATTTGTGTTGCTCTTGTGAGAGTTTCCAATCAACAGTTTTCGATTGCAAATACAGAACAGTTTAGTCATCAAAAAGCAAATGGACTAAGAATATACTGAACATGAAAGGAAAACAGTATCTTCCCTATCTTTCCCATGCTTCTGTTACCAATTCCTTCTGAACATTTAAAAGAACATTTTCTATTGACACAAGCCATAAAAAGACTTTGGTTTAATGAGCTCCTCTCATCTTAAAAATACAGAGATAAAAATGTAAATGCACAATAGAGTGTTTCAAGTAACTTTGAAGGGGCTATTATCGAAGTATAAACATGACTATCTACCATCTGACATCCTGACTGCTACTTATATTCTTTATGGAAATTGAAATAATTGTTTCAAAGTGTAATTTACCCTTTCATCATTAAAATCACTTACCTGTTATAATTCACCTAGCTTGAGCAATGAAAATACAGTCTACTTTCCTTCTCTGAATAAGCAGTTTTAGCAAATCACTTAAGCACAGGCTTAAAATTAACTAGCTGATTGAGGTCACAGCCCACTTTGCCTATGCATTAGCACGCTGCTGCAGGTGATGTAGAGAGGATAAGCAAGCCCCAAACAACAGAGAAAACCCTGTTTTCTCTGAAATCTACCTCCTGAGACATCTCCATTAACATGTAGTGTGCAGAAGCTGTAACTCTGAGCACTTTAAAATCAGTGCTGTTGCTGATTCAGTGTGAGAAACTTTCACTGAGCAAGGCTCTCTTTGGAGGGATGGAAGGACAGGACGTGTGTTATCCACACGTCCATCGCTGCACTATCCTAGCTGCTGGCTGGCCACTTGCTAACCCTGTGGGCCTTGGCTTACAGGTCACACTTAACCCTCAGAAAGCAATTGCCTTCATCTGTTTCTCATAACAGGCAGCCAACATATTCTCCTGGCAAGCTGCACTCCTACTGAACCTTAAATACTTTTACATGAGAAATTTATAATGCATGGGCTTTAATGGAAGCTTACTGAATGGTTGGGAGTCTCAATGCCTCTGAAAGCACAAATGAGGAACCTCAACTGTGCTCTAAAACTCTCACAGCACATCTTCTGCTAAATACCCCAAATCCTAACCCTTTTCCCCAATTCCAGTGTCCAGACAGAGCAGCAGTAAACTACTTTGAAACTCACAGTTCTTCAGTGGTCCGTACAGGTCCTCGGTTAGTCCCACAGCTACCTTGCAAAGAAGGCAGTATTGTCTCCATTGTACAGACAGGGCAACAAGGCAGAAGGAGGTGTGGAGGTGGAGTTATGTGCAGACACCCACAGCCTAAATATCAGACTGAGCAACTCTCCTCAACTTCCTCTACACTCAGTGGAGATCTTGTCAATACAATCAATGGAGTTTAAACTGCAGCTCATCTCACCATGCAGGAGATGCGTACTACAAAGGAGCTCAGTTGTACCCCACATATTCTGGTTCCTCTACTCTGGCTGCGGGGCAAGCCCAGGTCAGCTGCAGAGATCTGGACAGGAGGGGCAGCATCTCGCCCCACCATCTCACGTCAGCATGGAATCAGCTCTCCCGCTCTTGCTCTGGTTTGTAGGCAGCCGACTGCCACTGCAGCTTGTCAGGCAGAATGGAGTTCAAAGCACCCAAAAGATGAAACCATGTCTCAAGGTGATCCCTCACGCTTCGTCACACACACAGCTTTTGGCACGGCCATCATCATCTCCTGACACAGCTAAATGGATGACTGAGGCTGTGTCCACACAACTGGCTTGAGGTACCAGTTTAATCACAGGCTTGTAGGGACTGACAGCTACAGAAATTGTGTGCTGTTTGGCCATAACAGCCTATTCACTGGCCTGCTCTCCTTTCTGCACCCTGCAAGACAACTACCACCTCTCCAGCTGAACTGACCCCACTGTTTGTGAGCCCCTGTGGATAGCAGCAGGGTCCCATCCAGTCCATCATAAATGAAAGCAAAGCAAATAGATGTCTTGGCTTATTTTCTTTGGTGCTTGAGGCAATTGAAGGAATGAAGGCATGAGATGCCTGCTTATGGCCCCAGGAAACAAATGGAAGAGCTGCTTTTGTCAGCAGGCACTGCCAAGTGAGGATGGGGAACGCCACTGCACATGGCATGCCACGGAGGCCAGCGTGGCGCAGGTCCTCCCGCTCTTTAAAAAGGGACTTCTCATCCTGGAGGACACACAGAACTTAAGCAATTGTGGGGACTTGGATTTATCTAGGATTTATTTCTCCTCCATGGCAAACTGGTTTGTGTGAGATGTCTACCTGAGCTTTTTGATGGAAGTGTCATGCAGAGATGGGCTGTTTGACAGTGCAACCACTTTCCCCTTCAGCTCTAGTTCAGCCTCTGTTGGAGAGCTGGGCGTGCAGCTGACAGCCGCAGAGAGGGGAGAAATCACAGGGAAGAACATGAACAGCAAACTTTAGCCACCAGTAAATCCTGGACCACAAGATTCAGAAAATCATTTAAGGGCAAAAAAATGTAGAAAGAAGCACAAGAGGACGTTTCAGTTAATTTTTCCCATTTATTCCTCCAACGTTCAAGCTATTGTTTGTGTGTGGTGTTGTGCTCCTCTCATTGCAACAAGCAGTTACTAGAAGTAGGAATGGTTTAGAGAAAGGCAACAATGAAGATCAAAGACTGTTTAGACTGTGAGAGACACAGCTTAGGAGGCATATGTTGGAGGGCTACAAAGAAGTGGTGGGAGAGGAGGATAGGATCAGTTCTTTACCAGCTTGTTCCATGCTAGGTCTCAGGAAAGTATCAACCCAAGCTAGCAGGAACCAAGTGCAAAACAAAGGAAAGGAGGGGCTTTCTTCATGCAACAGGTCTGGGGAAATCCTTTCCACAGGACATTATGATGCTAAAAATATACACGAACTCAAGGGGAGTCTGGTCAAGTACATGGAAGAGAAATCCACTGAGAATTTCTCAGTACATTGAACCATGTCTGACTCAGAAAATTTCCGAAGCTGAAAATAGCTAGCAGCTGGGAGAGCATTTGGGGGACACATCATATTGCTATTTCCTTACTTTTTTCTACCTGTTTAATGTGGATGGAGAAATACTGGGCTAGATGGATGCTTAATTCTGGCCCAGTTTAATTGCTCTCATATTTTTCTGTTAATTGATACTGCCTCCATATGTCTTTTTTTTGGTGACTTTTTTTCAAAGAGGCTTCTATTTTGCCAAATAATGCTCTCCAGTCTATATTAAACCCAGTGAAGATCTGGCACTGTAACACAACAGTGTTGTGGATAAAGTAAAGCCGAAACAGGGAGCAAAACACACTGGTTCCTGGTCTCAAAGCTTAAAGAGAGATTATAAAAGGGCTAAAACAGAAGACTGTCCCTCAGCAGTTAGTGGGGCAACATGTACTCACTGAGGAGCAAGCATATCTTTCTAAGTTTTAATCCCAGCAGTGTTTTACCAGCCAAATGAACATTCCCATAAATAACAGAGATGAGATGCCTTTCTCTCCTCCCCAGCACTGTGCTGTCTTCCCCTTCTACAGCCTGGGAGCAATGAAGCAGTGGGGAAAGGCTAGTAAGTTTGAGACTTTCACTGAGTTTGGAACTCATCTGAGTGGGCAGGGGGACAAGAGAGAAAGAGAAGTGATGCCTCCAGGCTGAGCAAGGGGGATGCACCCAGCTCTTCCTCCCTGCTCTGAGTGGGAGTCAGACTCACACCTGCCTTTCCAGCACACTTCAGAGCTCTGCATTTCTCTCTCTGCACCCTGCCAGGCCCTTGTCAAAACAGGATTTTCTTATTAAAACCCTTTTTCCTCAGTAGACATGTACATAAGCGATGAGCTCTCCCCACAGTGCAGGGACCACCTTGTGCCGGTACAGCCTCTAGCACAGTCCCCAGGAGGCACCCTTGGCTATTCCACAAAGCAGTGTGCCTGTCTGGATCTTTCTTCTAGTTCATTTTTTTTTTTTTTTTCCCACTACTAACAAAAAAAAGCCTCTGTTTTGAGTATTTTTATATTTAGCAAACTATCATATAGGAACTGTGTTTCCTGACCTTCTCTGGGAGGTTGGAGCATCCCTTGATGAGGGGAGTGCTTGCCTTGCCAGCCAGCATGTTAGACAGAGAATTATTGACCCAAAGGGCACAGGCTGTGGATGGGCAGGAGAGAAGCTCTCACAGCAGCACTCTCAGCAAGACCCACCACTTGTGAGGAACACCAAACAAGTGTGAAATTCATTCACTAAAGTGTTTCCTCAGAAAAGGACATGCTCCCACTTAACCGCGCTTCTTATTCATGTTTCACATACCATCTGAAGAAATCTGATTGTTCTAATTCACCTTTTCTAACCCCAAAAAAAAGGTCCCAAACCAATCCTAAAAAACAAAGTCACATCACCTTCTTGGCTGAGGTGCTGTGAAAGAGCTGGAGGGCACTAACAGATCTCCAGCAAGATCTGGTAAGATGTGTGTCAGCCATTTACCAGGCGGGGTGGAGGCAGGGAAGGTGCATTTCACTTGCTGAGCAGCCTGCAAGCGACTGGGACACATGAATTATATCCCCAGAACTGCCTCTTCAGGTTAAGGGGGAGAACAGTACAGGATTCATCACAGAAACTCCAGCAAACACAGAAACAGAGGAAAAAGCAAACCGAGTTTCTTCGCCTTGTCCATAAAAAGTAAATCCCAGTTATTGGAGAGGAACACCCAAGCAGAGCTGCAGGATGTTGAGCCATACGTGAATATTTATATACATATTTGTCTGATCAACCATCTGAATATTTACAAAGATTGTACCCGCTTACACGAAACATAAATACCTAGGGAAATCAGCCTTTCAGAAGCAACACCTCAGAGTCCCTCCAGGCTCTCCAATACACCACCTGGAATACCCCTAAGCTATTTCTAAACTCGAGAAGCAGGTAAATAAAGAGCCTGGGCACACAGAGCTGGGAGCAAGGAGACCACCATGCACTGGGACAGAGGAAGGTGTCCCCAGACTGTCAGGATCTGTGCTTGCATTTCACTGCTGCAATTCCACGTAGGGGTCAGATGCACTTAAATATGCTCTGACCGCTACTTGATTCTGTTTATAAATGTCCGTGGTCTGCACGCTCCTGCAAGACACTAATGCCCCGTTGTGTCAGAGCTATCCACACATAAAGGAAAAGCTGCTGTCTCCACCAGCAAAAAAACACCACAGAAGAGGATAAGCAATGGCAACAGTAAGTCACAGGAATTCAGAAAAGCAGTGGCAGCACGTTGGCCGCGTGGTTCCACCAGCAGTGTAATCATTATTATTTTGTTTGGTTTGGTTTTCGTTTCACATTGCGATAAAAAAGATGAAATCCAGAACTTGAGAAGGAATTTCCAACATGGAAGATTTATCAGTACCTTTCCAGTGGGCATTTGTAGGCACGCCAACATCATAGGGATGCTTGAGTATTGCCGCTATGAGTGTCACAGACACTTTTGATCCTTGTGCCTTTCCAGTTTGAATGCTCTGTTTCAGTATGTCCAGCTCCACCCCAAGCCCTGTCAAGACGACTGCTATGGCCTGTCCCTCCCTCCTGGCATACTTTGGGTCCTCCCAGCAGACTTTCCCATCCTGAAAAGTCACTAGACTAAAGCAGAGCAGGGAGCACTGTATTGGGTACTTTTATCCACAAAGAAAGCACTCCATGCCTCGCTACATTTTTTTAAGCCAGTTTCATTAAAAATCTCCCCTTCTCCATCCCTCTTCCTCAGTGCCCTCAGCTCTTTATTCCACTCCCATGCTCATGTAGGCTGTAGCCCTCTCACACTGTCCATATCTTCTCTACCTACTGTGTGTCCAAGCTTTGCATTTAGAACACTTCTCTCTGCTTCTGTATGCCCACGTGCATGCATTTTCCTACTCCCGGACCTTTCCCCTGAAGGACCCAGCATTTCCTCTGCTTCCCTCTTACAGTCCCTGCAGGTACACTTGCAAGGCCAGTGGCACACGAAAGAAGTCTGTTTGAGAAGACACCTTGGAAGAAGGGCTAAAAACTGGGACCAAATTGACTACGTTTGTCACAATCCCAGCACAGGGCAGTGGATTTTCTTGGTGTCTCAACCCCTTGTCCTATCTCCAGGAGGACCAGCAACCTCAGCAAGTGGGTATCAGCCTGGGGAGAAGGCCAGTGTGTTTCTCAGATGAAAGACTCCTGACCTACAGCAAATGGATGCCCCATCTGGTCCCACGCACAGCTGTAGCTTTACAAAAAGACTCACTAAGAAAGTAGCGGGACACACGAGAACAGAGAGCAGAAACTCCCCGTCTCAGCTCTGCCAGAGCCAAGCAACAACTTCAGTCAAGTCACTTCATCTCACTGTGCTCACGGCTGCCCACCCATCCCCTCAGAGGCACAAAGCAAGCTGATTAGGACTGAGCAGCGCAATTGCTGGGCTACGCACAAATGAGTTTTCAAGTGAACAAATGGCTGTGAATGCACATTAAAGCAGGAAGAGGACACTAATAAGGGAACAATTAATTATTTCATGGTTTTTAGAAGGGATTTTTTCCTATTCTTTCCTCTTATCTGGAACAAACGAAGCTATGAGGGAATAAATACAATTCCAAAGATAATCCACACTTTGGATCCTGGAAGCATTCGGTGCCGACTTCTGGAAAACAAAACAATGATAATGACTCACGCTGGGCCTGTGGGTGGCTCATCACAAAATTAGCAGCAGCTTCCATGCTCCCAGCTGAGATTGGCTTTGCTGGGTTGTTTTCACAGATCCCCAGGACTGCAATTTAGCACATGCAAATAGGCCCAGCAGCCAATCACAGCCCCAGTAGTAGAAAGGCATAAACATGCCATTTAGAAAAATGCTTTGCCATACAAAACATGATTACCTCCTTCCATGACATTTCAGGCTATGGGAAGAAAAGCTATTTTTATTATTAAACGTTACACATCTCTTTTCCTCCAAGGGAAAGAATCTATTTAAAGGCCTTTTAAGCAAACATCTATTCATACAATTGAAAGCTTTGTGTACTACCATCGCATAAGCAATCGCATCTAGCTTTCAGAGCCTGCTGAACTTTTGATGATATCTGTACCACCCGTCTTAAACTGTTTACAACTAGCATCAGTTTGGCAAAAAAGGAGCAGGTTACTTCTGGAAAGTAGCAGAAAGGGCTGTGGGAAGAGAAGTAGACTGGTTTGGAGACAAAGTTCAGTAAGCCAGCAGTCGATCATTCTCACAAAGTAGTAGGATTTGTGTTTCTTTAATGAACAGGGCTTTTCACTGGGAACTGATGGCTGTGAATACCTCCAGAAGGGTCTGCTGGAAACAGAAAACAAGCCTATTGTCAATGATCTGTTGGACAGGGAAAACAGGAACAATTTTAGGGATGACACATGTTAAAAAGGTTGGAAGCCACTCATCTAAAACAATGATTCTGGTAAGTATTCAAGCACATGATCATCTTAAAATGGGACTAGGTGCATGCGTAGAGTTAAATGTGCACTTAGACGGTTCGCTGAACTGAGACCTACCTCCGGAAATACTCCTTGGCCTTTGAGGAGATGTGACCTAACGATCTTCACACAGCTCTTAGGCTGAAAATATTTGCTCTGAAAGTCATCAGCTTTAAATATCTGCTTATGAACCTGGATTCTTTTGTTACTCTTCAATTAGAAAAAACAATAACATAGACAACAGTATTTTATGTATACAGTTATTCAGGAAAACCCATGGAAGAGCTGGAAAAATCTTTCATTAAATTCTTGGTTACCATTTCCCGCTCAGACTTACAGTTTATAATGTGTCACAATTGCACATGGTGTTTAAACTGAGACAAACTCTTCCTCTTTTCTTGGTTTAGTTTGGGAAATGAAGGAAGTTAAACTTTATCCCTCTGCAAAACCACGTAAACCTCCAGGTGACAAGTGCCATAAACCAGCCAACCTCTGCTTCAGAGAACTGTTTAGCATCCTGATTACAGCTACTTAAGAAAATTCAGATGAAGCTTATTTTGCCTGAGTTTACTCATTCACTGAAAAAATTCTGTATCAGTGATATTCTGGTAGGACCCAGACAAGTTTCAAGTCTCAGAAGACGGGGTGAAGAGCTGGCAATTCCAGATGCCCAGCTCTGTAAGCCCAGACATCCGGCTGACAACTATGCATTGCCAAACCACCTTACACCCAACCCACATTTGCTCTTGAAGTTTTAAGAAATATTTTATTGCAAACTGAACAATAAAATTCTGCATAATAGCAAAGGCTTTCTTTTGCCTAACTACACAGAACTGGCTGTAAGCACTTAAAAAAGTTAGATGCATATAACTTTAAGTTCATTATAATCTATATCCCTTAACGTCTGTATGAAAGAAACCAAGCAATTTCACTGAATAAGAACTTTATCAAATCCATCATTTCTAGCTCAACCAGAATAGATTTTTTTTTTAACAAAGATGCACAGGCACTATGGGCTTCCAGAAGAGATGTTTAGCGTATATCTACATGAGAGGGTTACTTCAGAATAAAGGAAAGTGTGGATTTAAAATGCTATAGCTATTCTTGAATAATACCCTAGAGAAGTGCTCCTATTACAAAATAAAAAAGATTTTTCAGAGTTTTGCTCAATTCATTTCCCAGGTGAATTAAACTAAATCAGACAAAGGTATTCTTTCCACTAGCATATGAGTGTCAACAATAGGCATTATCCCGGAACAGCACAGGTACTTAATTTCTGCTGGTCAGCAAGCATTACTTTTCCAAAGACACACAAGAGGAAGAGGGAACCTGACCAAAATGTACACAGGAGCACCAACACACTCTGAACAGCAGCAGAGAATGGCAGGCAAGGGACCTGGTGCGGAAAGGAAAAAGTGCTGATGGCCCCCCATGCAACACCACTGTTTCTCAGCCTTGCAACCCACTCTCACCTCCTGTTCAGTGGCATTAAGCCACCTTTGCCATCTCCCACCAGCAACGCATGTACCACACTCTGAACTGCCACAGGGCGGAAGGGCTCTCAGTGCTCCCTAAACTTAGCAAGGAATTGCAAGCTTTACTATCTGTCACTTACGTACACAGAGCTATTGCTTCCATTAATTTGAAGCTGACTGTACAGTATTTGCTATACATTATAACCTGCTGTCTACTTGAATAAACAGCAGTGGGAAAATGTCCTAGAACTAGGAAATTTTTGTAAGTAAAGAGTACATGAATGCATAGATCACTGCACGAGCAAAACAAGGAATGTCTGTTCTCCTTGTAAGCCAAATGCTAATCTTGAATATGCAATAGCACCTCTTACGCGTGTGATTCCATTTGCATCTGCAGATGAGATGTCTTGCACGTGCAGACACTGCAGACACGTTACAACAGTGCCCCAAATAGTCTCAGGACAAATGCAAAGATGTCTACTGGCAGTTACAGACAGGCTAATAGCAGAGCCACAATCTGACCTACCAAGACAGAATGCTTATTCCTATTGCCCCAAATATCAAACTTACTGTTGTGATGCCTAGAGAAATATGAAGACCGACTGTGTCAGACACTATTTTAATTTGCCATAAAGCCAGTATCAATCAGCATATTTTCAGGAGCATCTCCAAATTTTACCAGTGTGAGAGTGCCAGGGAAGCCAAGTTCAGGGTTTACTTTTGATATGAGCTTAATTTCTACTGAAGGCATCAATTTGCAGAAGAGGGATTTAAACCGGGAAGTACTCTCATCTGAATGTTTGGGAATAGATCAGCCTCTGCATACAACCAGGCCACTACTACTGAAAACAAGGCCGAAAATATGTTGCTGCTGAATGTTGTTGCTAGTTGACGTGATGATGTGAGAAGTATCTGTGGCTTTAGCAATGATGCATCCCACAGGAAAGTCTGTACAGAAGCAAAGGGCAGAACGGGCATGAGACAGAACCACTCATATGGACAAATAAGAAGTCCTTATGGAGGAGAACTGAAACACTCACTGGCAGAAATCTCCATGCTGGTATTAACATAGCTATGGGTTGCGGTACTGCATCCTCCCCACCACCACCACCTTTTCTCTCTTTGATCACTTTATGACCTCAGGAATTCCTGCCAGACCATCGCCTTTGTGTAGTGAGTTGGTAAGTTAAGCACCCCTTAATTGTACCGGAATTACACCAGGTCCTGTATATCTGTACATGGGTACAGGGCCTTTTGCATTAAAGTGGCTGCAAACCAGGTACAGGTCACCTGAAATGTTTTTTCACAACTCCGTTCACAGTTATATCAATCAACAACATGATCAAACTTAACAGTGTAGTAGCTATCTACTTCATAGTGTTGACTAGGAAGCCAAAAGCAAAAAAAAAAAAAAAAATCTGGGCTGGCAAACCACACCTCCCAAGCAAAGGGGAAAAAGGTGTTAGCAGAGAAAATAAATTAACTAAAAAATACTTAACAAAATTAATTATGATTGCATCATCAAGAAGAGAAATACCTACACATGCAATACAGTCAGCCAGCTTACAAATTCTGAAACTAAGATAACAAGTGAAGTAGCTGGAAAATGACACAGGACATTACTGTGCTAAAATACTTACAAAGAAATACACAAAGGACCAGGAATAAATCTCTTGCTCCGTATTGCTATGAATTACTTGCACTTTTGTAGTGCCTTTGAGACCCATTAAGCCCCATTTTGCAAGGTGCTGCTCAAACAACCGAAGACGCCTGCCCCTGCACAGACTAAGACAAGTGTGTGCAGACCTCAGAAGTGGAGCATAAGAAAAGAACAAGCTAGAGTTAGCTAAGAGTAAAAAGGTGGGAGGTCTTAGCATAACAGTAACAAAAATCTCGCTAATGTTTTTGCTAGCATCACAACAGAGCTACACAGTACTCTACAACTATCTCCAATATTTCACTATTTTTCTTTGAAGTATCACACATCAGTTTCTGTCAGAAGCAGGAGTGGTCCAAGGCTCTGAGTCAGCACAACACGTGAGTATGAATTTGACTTTAAACATGTGCTTACATCCTTATGACTTGTTTGTGTTAAAGAAAACATAGACAGGGGGAGGACAAAGGGCTTGGTCAATCTGTCATTCAACTTAAGTGCACAAAGAGCCAAATAGCTTGGCATAAATCACCTACCATGAGGCTACCTCTTCAGATCAGCAGATCAAGGGCATGTAAGTAGCTCACAGCACTCCATGCCACTGCTGTTGTAGTCCATATTTCCATGTCCTTCCTCTCCTGTAATTTACTATCCTTTTGTTGGTTTACATCTCTGACTGGCACAGCTCCCACAGTGCTATACTGGCCACAGCACTGCACCTTTAGGGCTGTCACAGGACTATATGCCTATCTCTTGAGGCGTGCTTACCTTTCAAAGAAATAGCAAGAGGATGTCTCCTCCAGCAGGCCCAGCCCACATATATAAAGTGACCCCTTTATAGGTGGGCACTTTAATTTTTATTGCACTTTTTTCAAGAACATAAAGCCCAACCTTAATGGAAAAGGAACAAATGCAACCAAGAAGAAGGAATGTATTTTAGCAGCCTGATTCAAAGCAATAGACCACAGCTGGAGTGCTCAGGCTTGTGGTGCCATGGGGCTAGTACCTGGAGAACAAGATCAGTTGGAGATAACGATAGGAGATCATTCCCATGGACTGCCTCCTTATAACACAACATCATGAAATACAAAGACTACGCAATGTTCAGTATCGCTCTGTCAGAGCGGAAGAGGTAAGGAAAGATTCAGTCACCACATATATATCAAGCATGCTTCACTACAGGATCCACCAGTAAAGCCAAACCAGCTTAGCAGGGCAATTATTAGGACACCATCATCAGCTTTTCGTTCACTGAAGTTACAGCCTAGCATGCCCTATGGCCAGAGCACCACCCCATTTTTACCAGTAGGTTATTGTACTCTTTACTGCCCCAGGTTTCCAAGTGACACAAAACAAACATTCACACATAGCACTACGAAGAAAACTGCAGTGTAGTTTTTCACTGAAAAAAGAACAACGCGTGTAATGCTTCCAAGGACAGCCATGGTTTATTCTATTTATTTATCGTATCGTTCTTCAAAGCAGGGCAGAAAATACTTTCAAGGGAGCCAAGCCTACTTTCTCAAAGATTTCCAGCACATCCTCTATTACCATCAGCCAGTCACAGACAACAACTTGCACACAGGAGTCTTGTGGAAGGGAAGGGGATACTGAGGCATAAACAGGCAGCTATCACTATTAACAAATTTGTCTTAGCAAGGCCAAAAGGGAATCCAGGCTACCTCAGCAACAGTGTTCCCCTAAGCACAACCTTTCTCTTCAATGGACAACACCAAGTATTTATACAGGAGGCATGGAAATTTTTCTCCTCTAGGACCAAGATCTCACATGAGAAAACAGCACAAGCATTAGCAAGCAATACTCTAAAAGACATCCTTGTGAACATCCAGTACCCAAAGATTACAGTGGTCAGGATTCAATAAGCAGATCTACTCAAAAGCCAAGTCGGAACTGAAACCCCATTAAGCTCAAAGCAGTAGGTCTAGTGCTGTAACTTTTGCAGATCTTAATTATAACAACATAGAGTTTCTTTCCATAGGCATTTACCCAGCGTTGTAGAAAGGGAAAGTCAGACTCATAAAACACATGTAGCACAAAAGAAATTGCAGAAACACCCCTTAAAAAGCTTCAGCAAGATCACCCTAAAATTCAGGGGCAAGTGCCACACCAAACCAAGGCACTCATGCACTTATTCCCTTCTTCAAAAAGTGCTCAGGTACAGTTCAAGATCAAGCATACCCTGCAGCCCTTCACCCCATTAGTGCAATGCTCCCTTCCCAACAGGTTGGGAGCCAAGAGAAGTGCTGAGAGTCTCCTGGCACCCCTTCAAGAGCAGACAGGGATTTTCCTTTGCGTCTAGGGGCATCCCTGCTCAAAAATGCATTTAACACCCTCCACCAGGAAAACCTTGCGACATTGCTGCTACAAACACAAGATATAGGGAGCTCTTACAGTGGGCCAAACCCTAGAGTTGTGTGGGGCCACAGGCACTCTGGGGACAGGTATCCCTATCCTGACCAAGCGGTAATGGAGGCCATAGTTGGGGGTCCCAGGTAGGATGGGAGATACAGGGATCACACGTGGAGAAGAGGGACCTGTGTGGGTGTGGGCTACAGGTGAGATGGGGGGGCACTAGTGAGGGTCATGTGTGAGGCAGGGATCCATGTGGGGAAGAAGGACCCCGGTGGGGGTTCTGTTTGGTTGGGGGCTGCAGGTGGAGTGTGGAACCTGCTCAAACATGGGGGGACACAGGCGGAGTGGAGCCCTCGGGTGGACAGGGGTCCGGGATGGGAATAGTGCCATGGTGGGGAACCTGGGGGCGGACGGGACCCGGGTTTGGGGGCTCCCAGGTTGATGGGGGCCCG
>VZTL01070352.1:19517-49898 GCA_013400535.1 Scopus umbretta
TTTTTTTTAACCCATTTTTACACTATCGCCGTTACAGTATTGCAGACGTAAGTCCAGGCTCAGTTTTTGCACTGCACAGAGAAAGGTAGGGCCCGTACTTCATACGCGGGGAAGGCTGGGGAAAGATGCTCTCCTCAGAGCCGTCTTCGATTCATGAAATTACGCAGTGCAAAACCCACAGCGCAAGGCTGGAAAGCACAGGAGCACAGAAAGCTCCTCAGAGAAAAACAGTATATACACAAACCTCTCAAATGAACTCTTTCACCTGAGTAGACTCCAATGCTCCACTAAAAAGCAGCCGCCTCTGGGATAAATCTGAACCATGCACCAGGGTGAATTTCTACCT
Source organism: Scopus umbretta (assembly GCA_013400535.1). Lineage (NCBI taxonomy): Eukaryota > Metazoa > Chordata > Aves > Pelecaniformes > Scopidae > Scopus > Scopus umbretta. The sequence goes on from VZTL01070352.1 coordinate 19,864, forward strand.
GGATTACCTTGTGCTCAAACAGGGTTACCTACTCGTGCATCACCTTCCAAAGCCTTCTCTGCTTTTCTTTCTCCTGGCACCGGCCAGAAGTGGCCAGGCTTCTCTGGCCAGTGCATGAGATGGAAGTTTTTCTAGAGTGCGCGCTCTACGATGTAACGGGCTTTGTTGGCCAACACTCCGCAGGGATGCGAGAGTGGGGACACAGGCTTTGTTCTTAACACTTGCTAGAATGTCTCTCAAGTCCAAACAAAAAGAATGAGGCACAGTCAGCATCACATAGGGTGCAACACTGGTTTGCTCACTGGGAATTCCGTTAGGATGGAATAGTAAAAGCTGTAAAATTACATGGAGAACAGAGTACCAAGGCACATAAACCACGCACAGCAAAAGAAATGCTGTTCTAGTGTAAGAGTCTATTGAGGATCTGTGGCAAAACCAGTATTTGAGAGAGCACCTGGAGTCTTTCATGCCCTCAGTAAAATCCCTACAGTTTCAGTTTTCCTCTAGGAATGAGGGGGGAGGGCAGGGAAGCAAAACAGTTAAAATGCTAAATGTTTTATGAAATGGAAGGTCTTGTTTTCCAGTCAGCCCTACGTCACACACTGAAAACAGCACTTAGCTAGAAGCAAAGCTAGTAGCATACAGTTCAGGACTGTTAAAAGGATGCAAGGTATTAATAACTAATCCCTGGGATCTATGCTAAATTCAGGTTTTGTTGTCTGCTGTGACTTGTGCTGAAAATCATCACTCTGGATGTCTTAATTCATAAGCTGTGTTACGCAGGACCCTGCACATGCACCCAGTCACAGCAAAAAGCTAAATGAAACTGTCCTCCTCCCTCCTCTCTCCATGTCCCCGCTTACCCAGGATCATTGCTCCAGCTACGCTCCTTAGCAATACCTGCTCTACAGCAATCATGGAAGACTACCGTGCCATGTCAGGGCAGATACCAAACTGAAATTACAGCTGTTACCTCTCCCCTTCACCCATAGTTGTCCTTCAGTTGTCCGCTATAAGGGATCAGCGAGCAAGCCTGTAGCCCCTCTGGAACACGGCCAGAAGTAGTTTGCACAGTGAAGCCCTAAAACACAACTAGTGGTTCTTGGGTACTTCTGTAATAACACACACACACAAAAAAATACTAGTCCTCTTTCTGCAAATGCATCAGCAGTGTGTTTGAGATGAGAACAATTCTGGATCTGGCAGATCAAGGACAGTACAGTGAGATCTGAAGTCAAGGTGCCCTCCCTGCTTAGCAGCCAACATGGAGCTGTAAATGAGGGGGCTCTGATTTAAAGATGCCCGTACTGAAGTGCAACATCAGATACCAGGAGAGAGGTGCACTTAGATGTCATAGGTGTTAAGCTAGCATGGGAACAGGCAGGCATTACCACTTGGACAAGTGTATCGAACACGATACAGATGTTTGTAAGAAGAAAAAAATGAGAACGCAACAGGTAGCTGAAGTTTGAGACCTCTGCTCATTAAACTAACACAATTGTTCTTGGAAAATCTACTCAGAATAATCCACAAAACCACTAATAAAATAAACCCCGTTTCTTTGGGGGGGTCTCCATCACCTTCCAGCAAGGCTGATGATTCAGGCTTAACAGGTACTGATCTGACAGGACTTCTGCCTTTGTGCGGCAGGCTCCAAGGGTCAGTTCCTGATTTGCATCAAAGAGCAGCAGAATCAAACCAGTGAAAGGAATGAATGTTACTTGACATTTCCAAAGAAGGGCCCCGAGGACTGCAACAAGCACGTCCTTCTTTCAAACTGAGTAGGTTTAAGTAAGTTTAAACATCAAAATGGAAGCATAAAAATGGCAAAGGATGATTCTTTAGGAACTGTGATGCATGACTCAAGTGTTTACATGCCACAAAATACTCAGTAATATCATGTACCCAATTAGGTAAATCTTAGCCCAGTAAACAAAGCTTATGGAACTTGGAAAGATAAATGGAGCTGACATAAATCAAGATATTGCTATATGAGTTAACTCGTTTTAATCCAAAAACAAGGTAAACCAAAATAAAATTTACTTCTCTGCAAACAGACAGCATGTACCCAAACAGTATTTCAATGGGACATAAGTGATGCATAAATCTTACTATGGCTCCATTGATAGGCTTGCACTACTAAATAATAATGCAAATAACATCTCAAAAGTTACTGTGACAATGTTATAGATATTTAAATTTTTGCCCATCGGTAGAATGTGGGCATTAGAAATGATAGTGTTCTCGAATAAAAGCGGAGATTGCATTTGCTGGAACACAAAGAAAGCTGTGAACAACTCATTGAGGTCAGAAGACAGTTACAGGGAACAGTGTCATGTGTGTTTCTCCCTTATTAAATTAAAATACCATTGGCCTTCTGAAGCACGGAACAGAAATGAGAATATGTTTGGGATTATGGAATTTAAATTAATACCTTCTACTAAAAAGAGGAATGCACTGTGCTCTGATCAGAGAAAAATAAGGTGATTTAGCAGACAAGGCTCTTTGCTAGGTATTAAAATAGCATAATGTGCATGAGTTCATCAGTTACAAAAGCCAAAAAAGAAAGAAAATCTACAAAAGCTCAAAGAAGAGACTAGTCAGGAGAGGCAATTTCCTTGTGTTCATACAAAAGCAGACAATAATCTTTCAAGGTGCTGGGTCCATTCTGCTTCTGTTTTTACCCATATTGCCTACCAGTAGTTCTTTGAACATCACAGCTGGCACACGGATGAACACCCTGTACAGGTGGGTTGGGGGTTTTTTGCAAGTCTTTGCCTTGTTGTATTTTCTGGCCAAACACAGTTGCATATGGAGAGAAATAGCTCATTCGCCTCAACAGCTTTGTTCATGCTGGTGCTGATGCACATCTCAGACCTTGTCCCTCTTTGTAAATATACAAAACTCCTAGGGGAGCACTTGGTGCTCATTTCTTGACACTCACTCCGCAGATCTATTTGTGATCAGTGATGGTATGTTCCTTAGTGATAGCAGGTAACCACCCCTCAGCACCTTTCTTTGCAGGAGCCATTCGAGCGAAACTACCCCGAAATAGGCCAAAAAATACAGCCCTTTTTAGTGCAAACAAGTACTTACCCCACTGTCATCACTGTGCTCTCTGAGCATTTCTGCTTACGCTTCGCCCTTTCTTCAGCAGAGCACAGCTGACAAGGAGGGATGGCAGGGTCTGCTTCAGGGACACACTAACCACGCATAGCTTCACCAAAGCACAGAACACTCACGCCAGAGCCGGTGGGAGCTGCAGCACAAAGTTCAGGGGTTTGCTGAAGGTCACGCAATAAATTTGTGGCCAAGTAGGGAATCATCTGTTAGTCCTCATTCTGGTGATTTAACGAGAGGATTAGCCTCTTCCTGATCAGTATAAAACTGCACTCATTATAAGGCAAAGATTGCAGCTATTCTGCTGGAAATGCTACCATGGAAAAAGTATACCACACACCTTCTGACAGCAAGTGGAAGAGAGACAGAAAAAAGAAAAGCTTGATTTTGTACATCAGACAAGAAAGACCAATTCCTTAGTTGCTTTTCTGTGGTCATAAAGCAGTGCTATCATATGAACAAGACTGAACAGAAACCACTTACTCCAGCTCCTGGTGGAAAGACTGACTTGGTAAAATCTCAGCCTCCTCTCAGCTCACCAAAGCAGATTCAGGAGAAAAAGAAAAGATGTCCCATAGCCTTGATCATTTAATAGGTTTATCCTCAGACTCAGAAAAAGCTCATAGTAATGAGTACTTAGTAGTTGCATTTCTAGACATTAAGAAGAAATCTGATATTACATGTAAAGAAGGCTTTGTGTATCAAATATCTCTAATCTGAATTAGTGAGAAGTGGTGGGTTTGGATATATTTCAGCACAGTGATGCTTCCTCAGAAGCTGGGACTTCTAGGGCTTCTCCAAACCTATTTTGGTAGTAGTACCAGCAGCTTGGAACAGATGCTCTGGAAAAAGGGGCAGCCATACATTGCTCCTTCCACCCGCTTCCAGTGCCATGCAGCTATGCTATTTCCTTGTCCAGAGGTTGTCTCACAATGTGTTTAAGAACCCGTGATTGATTTCTCTGCAACAAATTTTTATAATTGTTTTTTTGAAGCCAGTGAGACTGTTGGTCTCCTCACTGTCTTTGGCAAAAAGTTCTACAGGTTAATCATGTGCTGGGAAAAGCTTTTATTAGTTTAAAACTGCTTCTCAGTAGTTCCATTTAATGCTCACCTTCGTGGTTATACTGTTAAATGGTAATTTTATGTTCTCTGTGGCAGTCATGGTTTTATTCGCCTCTGTCGTGTTTCCCTCCTCAATTGTTTCATTTCTGAAGACATCTGAAAATGCCTAATCTGTTCCACTGCCTCCCAGGCAGCAGCTATTCTGCACGCTCCGCTGACCTTGTCGCTGTTTCCTGTTTCCTTCTAGTTCCATCGCGTCTTTTTGGAGACAGGATAACTAGAGCTGCACACAGTATTCAAGGTGCAGGTGCACCAGGGATTTCTAGCACAGCAGGATGATAGGTCCTCTGTACCTTTCCCAAGAATTTCTGCTTGCCTCTGCTGAGCTAGCACTTTTGGAGAGATGCGTGCTGTCTCCGAGGTCTTTATCCACAGAGAAAATGGCCCCAGTAGCATCCCTTACCGTAAGTGACCATAAATGTGTATTTTTGGGGGGGTTATCCATGGGTACATTACCCTGCACTCCTCAGTTTATACTGCTGTTATCTTACCAGACGCTGACTATCAGGAGATTCTTCTGCAAATCTTTTCTGTCCGCTTCTGGTTTTCGTATTCCAAATGACTTTGTTCTGCTCAGCAAACTGTCTCCTCTCCATCCCCTCACTCTTCAAGATTATTAGGAGCATGCTGGACTGCACAGTCCTGTCTCTTTCCACTAGGAATTTCCCCATTTGCAAGACCTGACCTTTTTTCTTTAAAGGAAACACCCAGTAAGGGTGTTTACAGAAATTTTAGAAATTCAATTGTATGACTTCATCCCCATCACCTTTACTTAGATGCTCAGAGGATGCCAAGAGATTTGGGAGGCATGATCGCCACTGGAAGAGCTTCCCCAGATGGCCAAACCTGATTGCCAGACCCCTGCATGGTGGGAGGCTGCAATGTTTCGCAGGTGGCTGAATTTCAGGGCAAACCCCCAGATGATGCCACATTTGTCCTTTGCACCTGAGAGTGGCAGAAGCACCTTCCAGATGCACCTATTTGGCAGGTGTGATTCCTCTGCCAGCTGTGCTTGCTGTTTCACATTCCTATCAGTCTCAGCAGTCCCACACAAGGGAAAACCATGCAGAAAGGCAGAAGATCTCCCCAGTCTGCCAAACTCTCCAGGCTCAGAGGTCATGAGAGAGGAAAGTAGATTAAAGGGCCATAATGCAGCCAGTGGGGGGCAGATCTGATCCACAGTGCCCTGGTAATTGAGGTTATAATCCATGGTAAGCAACGACAGCTTTGCCTGAGGCATGACCCAAGTTTAGAGGGCATCAGCTTGCAGTTGTGCCAGACTTTTGAGGTGGGCAGGCAAGCAAGCTCACTGGCCACTGGGGCTGCCAGGCTCTGCCCATCAGACAGCACGCAGCCACCAAGGCAAAGCCAATACTGAAACTGGTACATCTTCCAAATTCGACCAGGATGTCCTCTTGGCTTCCCCCCAATTCACTGCATGAAACATGAACATCTGGCTTTCTTCATCTAACAGTGCAGTTAATCCATCCATCTCACAGGGAAAAGTTGGGAGGCTTAATAAAAGAGATTTTCTGAGGGCAAGAATGATAGACCACCTCTGGAAGGAGCCAATTCCCCTTCCCTTCCAGCAAACTCACTGCTAATGTTTAGGAGTGCATCTGAGGTCAGTAGCAGCATCTGTGGAAGTATGAACCTCCCATCTGCCTACTCCTAGTGACATTTACAGAGCCTTTTACTGTCGTCCAGATCCGAAGCATAGTTATTCTGGCATGCTAATACAACACATGTGGCACAATCTCATCGAGACACGCAAGTACTTGCCTGCTTAACTCCCTGCCTGGGGAATGATGGTACAAGAAACACTTTCTGCTCCAATTCACAGCTAAGCCACTACCAGGGCACTACCCTCACTCATTAACTGGCCACTGTGGCTGAAGAGCACATGAAGACATGTTTTAAACACATATTGCACTGGCAAAGACTGCTATTCTGCAGCCTGTAACTCCTGGCTCCTCCAGTGTAGCATTGCTGCAGCAGCAGGGTCTTTACCAGGCCTACACAGGTTTGTCCCTGCTGGTTCTGAAGGCAAAAAAAATAACAAAAGCTAGGCATCAAATAATAAGATTACAGGCTAGTTACAGTGTGGCTATATATAAAAAGGAAAGTTATGTTTCACGAGAATTAAAGACTAGATTTACAAGACCTTTATAAGAGCCAACCTTGAAATCCTGGCCTCTTAGTATGGGACATCTTACTGGGTACATTTTTTCCAGGTGAACTTAATTAAAAGGAATTTTTGTCTTGGAAAATTCCTTTTCTGAGACTGTCTCATGCAGTGTAGTTGTCACCAGCATGCAAGAGAGCTAAGGAAGAGAAAGGTATTCAGATTTTCTTTCTGAAGGAACAGCGCTGCTTTAGGGTAGATGCTCCAAAGAAGTAAAAGAAAAGATCAACACACTCATTATTTTTCCTTAAAATGACATTTTCTAAAGTATTTCAACTTTACTGAAATATTTTAATAATATTATGAAAATAAAATTGCAAGGAAAGGTTTTGACCTTATCAAAATGAAGCATTTCCCTAAGTTTCTCAAACAAAATTTGACAACTGAGGAATACCCAGGCATGTTTGGATGACACTATTATGAACAGGGAAGATCTTATCTCCCACCCCATCAGGCCAGAACTTCCACACTGCTGCTGCAGCCCTGGCCCTGTGCACGATGACATGGTACCACGGACATGGTGTATCAAAACTGGCTTCACAGGACAGAGGAGATCATTTGCTGTTCATAGTTTCAGGACAAATGGTGAAGGCAGTTGACACTACCAGGCTCAGACATTGTCAGCTACAAGGCAGACCCACCTCCTCTACCGTCTGCTATAAGAGTAAAAACAAATCTAAGTAACATATTTGGGGTTCTCTCTTGTATTTGACTCAAGGTTTAGGGTCTTTTAAGGTTTCTGTTGTTAGCTTTCCTCTGCAGCCATTAGAGCCAGAAAATATCTAAATATGCTAAGTTGTGATTCTTACATAATGGCTTAGGGATTTAAGACAGGCCCCAAATCTTCTAAGAGTTAGCAACACCAGTTTGCAATAATCACACCGTGACAAGTAACATGGCTGGCTCCCAGAGACAGGAATTGTTGCTGACTTGTGACATACTTGGTTCTGCTGAAAACAGAGCGGTGCCAGCCCAAACCATGGCTTAGACTGATTATCAGCCCCTGAGAAGTTCTGCTCCCCTATGAGAAGGTAAAAACCCTTTTTTCCTCAGCAGCTGAATATATTTCAGCTATGCTGGAAGAAAAATTCCAGCAAGTCCCATCTCAAAACATGCATAACCTGGCAAAACTGGGGAGGAATGAAAAGTGTTCAAGTGAAAGATGAAGCACCGTTCTATGAAGACTGCTGCAGAGCACAGCAAAAAAAGAAAAAATCACAAAAGATGAACGACCAATGGGTGGAATTTCAAGAGGGGAAATAAAATATGGAAGGCAAATAATTCTGTGTACAAGCAAATAAATCAGCAAGACATTACTTTATCAGCAGAGAAATATGCACAAGGCTTTACCAAAGGCCTGAAGGTCAATCACTGCAGTGCCTGTCCACTTCCCACAAGCAAAGTCCAAAGCCTGGACCATACTCAAAGCACATGCAATGGACCTGGCACAGCACATAATGCAGCTCAGCACAAGCTAAAGCTGTAACTGCAGCAGCAGAATGGACCAAGGAAGTGTTGGAGGAGAGAGGTGGCTGCAGACAATTTACCAATAATGTTAGAGAGCTGGGGCCAGATTCAGACCTGCTATAAACTGATACTGTTCCATGAGGTCTGAATTTAGCCCATACATTTCAGGCACTGTTTTTTTTTTCTGTTGTTTGTTTGTTTTTTTTAACAGGCACTTTAGGGATTCAATGCTGGAATGATAAAGCTGAGCTGCTACCCCATTAGCATGTGCTAAGCTATTTATGAGTCACTAAAACACACCTCTTCTAATCCTCACCTTAGCTTGTGAATGGCACGTGGCCAATATACCACCTCTGGCTACTCAAGAAAAGTCACCACAGTGTATTATTTGCTGAAACTATTGGCATAGCCACTGCATTGACTCTGCTGCACGACATGTTTGACCTCCAGCCAGTCCTGCCTGTTTAACCCGGGACAGTGACAGACATTGTCCAAACAAGTGTCTCACAATGGCAGGATTAAATTTTAGGAAATCTGTCCAGTGCTTTGCAACCCTCAGATGAGAAAACCCCTACAGAATCAAGCAACAGACAAGGGCAGGCTTCAGTCATCCTAAATTCTCAGTGCTGCCTGGCCTCATGTGCCATCTGTCCCTGCAGAAGTGGTCCTACCAGGTATACTGGGCTTAGAAAAGAGTGGAACCACAGCCATCATTCCCCATTCCCAAAGAGCTGCCTCCTACAGTTCAGCAGCAAAACAGTAGTTATGATGGGGAAAAATGGCCAATTAAAGCAAAAAAAAAAAATGTTCTGAGCAAGCTCTCTCCTGTCATGTATCCATCCCCAGACTGCTGCCAAAATTATTTCCTTCCAGCTGGCATTTGCTTAACCCCCAACACAGAAGCAACCTGAAACCATGCAGTGCTAGGGTTCTCATAAACCATCCTTAAATATTACATGCCTCCCTGGTGGCACTGGAAGGAGCCATGAGGCCTCCCTCTGCTCTACCTAGTTATTTGGAAGGCCAGCCCCACATTCAAAACCCACCACTCAGGCTTGAGTAGCCCTCTTCTCCACCACTTTGAGTCCTTCAGTTATCCTGGCTACCATAACAGATCTCCACCCCCCACTCCCCTTGTCACCCAGCTGCCATGCACAGATTTAGCATGATGACTCAGATCTAGGGAATGCCACCTTAATGTTCTCCTGCTAGAGAACAGCCTATCTCCAGAAGGTCCTCACCAGTCCGAATTTGAGCTGCTGTGCTAGGAAGAGGGAAGTAATGGTTGGTTTGTGAGGAAAAACAGAACCATAACAGGGTACCTTCTGCCCGAGCCGCAGCTCCTACTGCTTCTCTCTGCCACGGTCCCAGCTCATCTTTGCTTAAGTCTCACTGGAACAGCTTGTTTAGCTCTGCTTTTCATGATGGCAGAGGCACAAGCTCCTGAGGGCAGTGCCAAGGACACTACAGGGCAGCATATGACATTTGAAGGTGTGAGAAATGGAAAGGCATGTTCCCACGGGGATGTCTGTCTTTTTCCCCTGCTGAGTTACAGCAAGTGTCACGCTCATATCATCTATTTTTTATTCCCTTGTGTTCAGTGCCATAATGAAACCATAAGGAACCCAGCATCACTCAGCAGTGTACAAAAGCAGAGCTAGATTGTGTAGTGTACAACATTGGAGGAAGAAGAGTCTGATACCAAGAGCCTGGCTCTCCATTTATATTTGCTAAACGCCCTGAACTGCAGCGATGGCAAGTGAGAGCAAGGCATGGCAGAGAAAAGCCTTACTCCTCACCCTGCTCCCTCTCAGTCACCCTCCTGGTTACAGCAAGAGCTGTCAGGCAAGACCACAAATGTCCAAGATGGTTAATGTCAACAGCAAACTACATGGAAGAAAGTAGGCGAAAGCAGAAGGATCATTCTCAGGATGATGCTCTCAGGGGATAGACTGTCCAAGATAACTTTTGAAAGAGCTCCTAAGTGGAACTCTTTGGCCTCCGTCCAGCTGCCTTTCCCCAGACTCAAACCATCACTAACCTGGGCAGCAGGGGAGAAGGGTGTTTCCTGCCAGAGTCCATAGATGTTTGCTGGATGCAGCACGGCTGTGAGTCAGGCTGTCCATGCAGAGGCACAGGTACCACTCCCAGGGAGATGCGGGAATGCCTCCCAGTGCTCAGCCACCCCCATGCCCATTGGCAGAGCACGGGTGGGTTCAGGCAGGAGGGCACCAGAGTGCCTCTTTGCCCATTTATCCAGACCACAAGAAGTGGGGACACTTCTCAGCAAGCACAGAAAGCGTGACAGCCCCCAGTCTCCAGGCAAAACATGCGGCTGCCTTTGATGAGAGGCAGAACAGACATCAGCTTTACATGCACACCATTGGGGGAAATGCCTGGTAATGGGCCTTCATTAAGACAGAGTAAATTAATAATCAGGAACAATCTCTGAGCTGATGTCTGCTCCAGCCTGTGGGATAGTCTCTGAGCAGCTAAAACTAGAACAAAGCAATTCCTAGGGAACAAGTTACAGGGAAAAGCCTGCACTGGTCTGTCAGGGATGCAGGCAGCAGTGCCTGGATAATTTAATTTTAAAGTTTCTTCCTTCTGCTCTTCCCCAGCTTGCTTTCCCAGTTAGGTTATCACCTTGTAGAAACTGTTGGGTCATGTCTCTGGTACCTCATGATTTCTTCCTTAGTGCCATTCTCACCAAGGGATGTTTAATGCAGGATGCCTGCTGAGGACAGTTATCATTTCTCTCAGGGGTATTTACACTGACTAAGATTGATGGAGATGGGCACGTGGTGGCTCAGCCAGCCTGCTGCACAGCAGCTGTGTTTGCACTGCACTTCACACAGACCCTGCTATTTATATTTAGTATCCCAACTTCCTTTTTTCCACATTGCACGTTGCATATTCCTTCACAATCTCTTTGTAATTCCATGTCCCTGTTAAGAACTCACCCACCCACCAGAAAAGTCATGCTGAAAAGAGTGAGATTAAATAAGCAGGTGATGGATCAGCCCAGGATCAGGGTAGTTAACACAGACACAAAGTGCTACACACAGACCAGTATAAAGCTTTTCCCTTAACACATCACAAGAAGTTACAGAAGGTAGAACAGCTGCCATCCACTTTTGCAGAGGCAATAGCCTCGAATACCCTTTTCATGCTAGTACTACTGTCAGGATCTTCCTACCCTACAACTGTTCTTGAAAGATGGGACAAGGTCCTGGTGGCTGGGATCAGGTGGGAGCAACAAGGATGCTATTTCTGTGTGTGATGCAGTACAAGAGTTTTACAGTGTGGGAGGTCCAACTGGCCAGCATGTCCTCTCCAGTCTTACTTGTAAAGAGAAAAGGTTTATTTTGAAGGTTTTGGCTGATTCTTATTCTTTACACAAACACTATGACCACAGCTTAAGCATCACAAGGGTTTACAGAAGTTTTCCCTTTTGGCAGTGTAGGGTTGAGCGGCAGGCTTTCTGCGTAGTTAAGGGTTATAAATGATACTATTTGTTTATAAGACTATGGGCAATACTTTTCTGTAGTTTAATAATTGCACTGAGATTGGTCCTTGACTGCTGGCAGCAGTAGGGGTCACTGTAGTGTGCATTAAGTGGGAGAATTCAGCTAAAAATAAAAACCTAAGGGAAAAAACCCAACGAGCTGAAGCATCTTGTGACAACTCATGCCAGAAGGCCCGTCAGTCTGCCAGGACTGCACTACCCAGAAGTTGGAGTGAAGCAAAACCATCCACCGTCTAACACTTGAGAGCTCTTTAACCCACTCCATCTTCAGCTGCTTTCTGTTGCTGGCTGCTTTTAACCTAGTTTTCAGCATCCAGAACTCTTTATTTCTGGCTGCAGCTTTCATTAGCAGAGACACATTCCCCATTCAGTTCCTTCCAGAGATGTAGGCTACATCCCCAAAGTGCCTTTTTGGGGAAAGTTGTCTGATGCACTCACAGACTGAGGGTGCAGTGCTCTGGAAAGCAGGGAGGAACACAGCTTCCAGAGTGCATTTTTTCCCTCAGTACTGAGGAGCCAAACCCCACTGGTGAAGCTTTTAGATGGGATTCCTAACTGTTGTCAGTTTTGTTTCCAAAACTGATGGGAAAGACTGGCTTTTAGGGGCAGAGAGTCCTCTCTTCCCTTTCTTTGTCTCTTTCTCTCTCCTTTTAGATTGGTAGGTGACACAACACATCTTATTCTGTTTTTTCACTCCCTCTTATATAAGCAGCTGGAGAATAGGTTACCTTGCACAGGGTCTCTGTGCATGACAATGCAATAGCTTCCAGGAATTCCCAGTGATCGCTGATAGACCCTCATCCCCAACTGGCAAAGTGCTTTCCTGCTGATCCTGCAGGAATCTTGATTTCCTGAAATCCTCCTGATTTCCTGCAGAAGAATCTTCTCCTGTTACTGCACAGACAGGGGGAGTGCAGTAGTCCCAGGTTCCCACTGCAGAGGTGCTTACACGCATCCCTGGTATCTCCCTTACTACTTTACTTGGGGGCTGTCAGTCTGCATCTTGTCTTCCTTCAGTGGATTCCTTCCTGTGGATTCCTGTGGATTGAGGTGGAGGTTGGAAGTAAAAAATTATTTTTCAAGCATAAAATGCCTCAGTTGAAGCCTTTTCTCAGTTTCACACTCTCTGCCATCCACTTGGTCGCCGAGCCCAGGAAGAGGGTACAGGGACTTCAAAGGCTGGTGCATGGGATCTCTTTTCAGAAGCGTCTACGCTCTCTTTTGTTGGCAGGTGAGAAGTTTCCCTGAGAGGGATGGATGTAAACTGTCTCCAGTCCCAAAGCCATATCAGCAAAGCACTACACTTAAGCTATTTAGGTCTGCTGGGAGACTGGATTTATCAGCTCAGACACTCAGGCAATTAGACACCCTGCAGTCTTGAACCTGACTGAGTCCAGCCAGCCCAAAACACAGCCCAAACAAGTTTGCATCTGGCTGCAAAAGATCGTGTAAGACATATCCACGACTACCGGCATCAGCTCAAAACATTTCTTTGGTTTAGAAAGCATCAATGCCAGAACGTGGATTGGGGATGCTGAACACCACCAGCAGAGCTGTTCCCACAACAGCTATGTACAACGTTAACAAATCCTTACAGTTCACCTTGGCAGAGACTCTGAGGTTGGCATTTCTGTCCCCTTTTTACAAGCAGGGATATTGCAGCAGGACCGAAATAAGCAGCTCCTGCAGCCTCATACAAAGCAGCCCACAAGACTGTGAAAGGAACTGTATCACAAGTGGCTTTGCACTCAGGACGGCTGGTCCCGCATGCTGGGCTCAGACACCCTGCCAAGGGGAGACTAGACTTTGAAACCTAAAAGCATGTTCCACGTCTCCACGCTGACTGCCTTTCCACCGTCTTTGGGGTTTTGAATGGCTTTAAAAACTGCAAGTTTAGCCTGAAGAAGATCAAACCACAGAGAGAGTTGGGTCATCTACTGTCATAGCACATTCTGTGGTTGAGGTAACCCAAAACGTATCACCTCCCTTTCGCCTGCCTGAACCACAAAAAAACTGTTTTTTTTTCCTTTAAGGTGGCCTTCTAGCCATGCTTACTGCCCCACCAGGCTCGTAGTTTTAATCTTTCTCAGGGCCTTTGTAGGCTAATCCAGCACAAAAGGCACTGGCTGTTCTCCACTCCAAACCTCTGCCAGGTTGGTGAGATGGATGGAGTTGGTTTTAAAATGTATCATGACCTGGAACAGCACAAGAATCTAACAACAATCTTTCTGCTGAATGTAGCAGGGTACATCCCAAAGGACCTCAGCACAGCTGATATACAGAAGAAAAACACACCCAAAACAACAAATGCTTTTATATTTCAAGACATCTCTTGTGAAACTCAAACTCTGCAGGACTTTTGCAATTAGATCTCATTTGAAGACCTGTACAAATCCTTTCTTACTAACTGTATGTTTTAAGTATGTGCACCCTAGAAATATCCAGTGAAGACATGCACTAGGGAAAAGCGCACATACTCTCCAGCAGTGCCGTTGCATTGCTTTTTTTGTGCTTTCTGTGCAATGAGTTTGTACTTTCACATCACACCCCACAACTTCTCAGTCAATAAGATTAACAACTTTTCATTTCTTACAACCAAGATGCCTCTCAGAGCTCCACCTGGTTGGCAACTTGATTAAGCCCATGAGTCCCTACACAGGACACAGTTTTGGCAACACACAGCTTCTCAAACTGAAAGTAACAAGAAAACCCAAGGCTGGAAGCTGAAACTAAACAAAGTAGAGTGCAGAAGTATTTAACATTGAAGGTGATAAAGCACTGGAACAATTTAACAAGGTGAATCTTCCATCACTGGAAAATTTTAAAACAAGAGGATGTTTTCTATATTCAATGTTGCACTTCAAGCAGGAGTCAACTGAGGGCAGTCCTATGACTTGCTCTCCGCAGGAGATCAGGCTGAGAAGATCAGAAGAGCCACTCTGACCCCATAACCCAGGAATTAATGCCTGGGAGGAGTTTCTTGTAAAATCTGTCAAACCACTGCCCTTTAAATCTCCACCTGCAACTCCTCTGCTATGAAGCCACAATGCAGAATCAATTAAAGAGCAAGGAAGATGGAAAAGGGAAAAAACAAGAAGTTACTGAATAACGAAGGCCAAGGCACAGTGAAAGGAAGACAGAGGTTTGAGCACTGCCCCTGCACCAGGCTGAACAGGACCTATTCTGGGCTCCTGGAGATCATGGGAGTTTTGCTATTATTGACTTCACTGGTACTCGCTTTGTGTCCTCTGCAGATAAGTAGAGGACACAGGTTTGCATTCTGCAGGGTTGTGAAGCCTGTGTCGTTCCCAAACACTGAACAGTCCCACTACACGGCCAGCCTAGGTACAAAGGTATTATTCTTTCATTTCATTCTTTCTCCTAACCAAACTGCCTTTGTAATTATAATGTTAGACCAAAAGGAAAAAGAAAAAAGAAAAAAAAAACCACAAACAAACCCAAAGCTGCCTTTCCATTATTATCGTACTGCTACTTTGGAATCAGAAAAATAAAAACCTCCAGCAGCCGATCTAGGCTTCTCAATCCATCTCAAAAAGTTGGCAGGGGTTGTACAAGGAATGAAAGCCTTACTGCACAAATCCTCAGGAAGCCACCAGAGGGTAGCAAAACATTTTAGAGCGCAGCTAACAGAAGCCCAGGCAAAGCAGCCAGATCTGTACCTGCATCTCTCTTCTTACTTTCTGATTACTATTTCAATTCTTCAGGAAAGTCACATTTTTATTCATCCCTATCCATTCCTTTTTCAAAATGCTGCCTTGATTTCTTTGCAGATGAGAAGAAAAATTTATATTTCACTTTATTCCTGCCCTGCTCCTTGGGAAGAAGTTTGTTTCTCCCCGATTTTCTTCATCATGTCTGCATTCACCCTCCAGGCCAACTCTCCCCTGCAGCAGTGGGCAGCATGCAGCATCGTACCAGGATGGCGCGACGGCACGATGGTACAGTACCACATGATGGGGAGGTGTGAGGACGGGAAGAGGGGCAGGAGGGCAAGTAGCAGTTTCCACCAGTTTGAGGAAACCAGCCACATCAGTAACTCCCTGCATTAGACGTCAGGATTGCCCCAACAGCCTTGCTTATGCAACATTCAAATAACACCCTGCCCTTAGGTTTTGACCTTCTCAAAGCTGTGAAAAGTACAGGACAGAGAGAGACAGACAGACATATCACTTTTGTAAAGCTTTTCCCACCTCTCCAAACAGTCTCCATTCTCTACCTTGCAGATTCCCAACCATGTTAACACAGAAAACCCCCAGCTCTGCAAGTGTCTCAAGAATCCAGTGAATCAGCCCCATCCCGATCCCTCTCAGATACCTTCTGCTGAGTGTTACTGTAGGAAGACTTGCAGTGGCGCTTTTTTTTGTTTGTTTTAAAATCCCTGTATATGAAATTCTCACCAGGGTTATTCAGGCCAGGATATTAGGAGTTCTGTTACTTTGTTTGGAGAAGCTTGTATGGAGCAAGGAGACCAGCCAGGAGCTCAGAAAAAAAAAAAAATTAGTCTGGCTTTTAAATAGCTAACTTTTCCCTGCACACTCTGCAGGAACCAAAAATACCTCTTGAATATTTCAGTAAATCATTCCCAATAATTAAAATTGTGATGTTTGCTGTCAATCCCATATACGGTGAAAGCCATCAGATATATTATTCACTACAAATTATTCATCCAGCTGCATTTGCAGAGTTGAAAATTTCCGTTCACTTAGACCTAAGCTCAAATAATCCCTCAAGTCTCTAAAGCAGAAATTCTTTCATATCTACCCATTGCTAAAAAATACAAACTAAGCTTCCCTTGTCTATCCTACTTACTTAATACAGGTATGTCTTACCTAGTCGGCTAACGCTGTAGTGCAGCCGACACTTTGCACTGATTGTCAAGTTATATCTGTTCAGTGCAGCTGCTTTCAGTGCCTATTACAGATGGATGGAAGTCATTAAATACATTTTCTGCAAACTGTACCCCAAATTGGAGTGTCCTACTTGCTCTGCTCAGGTGCTGTGCCATACCTGAGGATTAGGCCTTTTCCACATTGTCAGGAAGAAATGGGAGGTAGAGGAAAGGCTCTTGCAGACCTCCAATTCTAGGGAAAAGCTTCTCTCCCTAGAGAGAACTTGATTATCAGTCCTGTCACATCAATAGTACACACATTTACCCATGGGGTCCCTGAAGCAGACACCAAAGCTACAGACATAAGAAGCACAACCTTCTTGCAGTGCTATGAAAAATATCTAGCATCATCTAAATCCAGTCTAGCAGCTCACTCCTTCATTACGTATTCTGCATGAATTACAAATGTGAAGCAGCACACACTCAGTGCAAGAGCACACTCTGGGCAAGATCCATTTATAGACCTTTTTAAAGAAAGTATCCAATATATAAGAGTGTTCTCATTTTCTTGTAGCTGAGGTGAGGACACCTCAAGGGAACAGTATATTTTGGAAGCACTGAGCATCCCTGCTAGTATCCTAGTCAGGGCATGGGCACCTCAGTTTGAGATTCCTGCTCCTCCCCCAATATGTCTGGATGTTACCCATGAGAAGCCCTATTAAAGTTATTGTGTAAATACAGACAGCAGCTTTATGCAAATTCTGGGAAGAATGTCCTGACTTATAAGATCTGAGAGACTAGGGAGTTCAAGGTAAGGGAACTGCAGATACTACTTTGCATCTCCAGTAGATGTAGTTTGGACCTCTGTCTTGTGAGGGGGAAAGAGGACAGAGGCAACTGCTACCAGCTAACCCAAGCACAAGACTCTGTGTGCCATTCTCAGGCCCTCGTCCATCCTCTTTGCAGTTCAGGTGTTCATTGATGCCAGTCAGTTTCCCTGGACTTTGGGAGCCCTAGATTGGTAACGCACCTGCAATAAGGAAGCTGCACATCACCAATTTTTATGGCTGCTCAGAGAGTAGTTTAGGAGGATCCAACTTCTCTTCGTGATCAAGAGGATTATTATTAGAAATGATGCCACAGGAAAAACTGGAGGATCACTAATATCCCCTTTGGAAAAGACTGGCAATACGAGAAGACATCACATCAGAGTCACAGTTCCCTGTCCAGTACTTCTGCTCCTCCTCGGTGATGTGTCGCGCCATCATTCCTGAATGTCACCTTGATGGAGAGAACAACTTCTCAGGAGGAGGAGTCAGCTTGGAGCAACAAAAGCCACCTCCTTCAGAAATACACCCACAGAAGTGTGCAAGGCCAGGACAATAACATCACGTCAGGCCATAATTAAAACTTCTGAGTAGTTATAGCTCCTCATTGTCAGTCTTTTATGTAACGATTGAAAGCAATTAAGGTAATGACCTTCCCCACGCTGACATGTCTGCACAAACGTAGTATTACAACAGTGATGAAAAGGAGCCTGACAGACGTTTAGCTCAGGGAACAAGAAACCTAGTCAGGAGGTCCAGAGCCTTTTTCCAGCCGTGCTGCTACTGACTTCTGCAGGACATTGTGTCAAGCCCTGAAGGCAAGGACAGAGGCCAGAAGGTGCTTGCACATTAATAAGTCCTTCTTGCCCAGCAGATTCCTCCTCTTGGCAAAACACTCCCTTTCTATAGAGGATCAAGAGTATGTTGTTGCACAACCGACTGACAATTTCATAGCTCAAGCTTGGACATATTGGCATTCTAGGGGCACAGAGAGATGAGGCTACCCCTTGCCTGGGATATTCACAATGTCCTAATAAACATGGTTAGCTGTAGCTTCTCACTCAAGAAATGTCCAGCCTAGGAGCCTATTTTTTCCTAAACTCCTTTTAGTTCTTGCAAAGTCAAAGTGGAAAATCAATAGTAGGCAAATATAGATCAGGCAGTGCAGGAAAAAATGTTCAAATCAGCAGAGAGGAGTTAAAACCAAGTTTACATAGACAGAAGAGGCACAGAAGTGCTGTGGGAAGACAAAGGTATTCATTTTCAGATCTGAATAAGTGAGAACTACATGAAATCTGGACCAAAGGCTAGTAAAAGTAAAAGCTTGCTAACAGTGGTTAGATTGCACGTGTTCACATGAAGCCTGCTTGGGTAGCTCTGACTGCAAAGAGACTTTAGAAGAAGCCTTAGTCTAGAAAAAAAAATGACTGTGATAGAAGACACAGCACTGCCCAGACAACATATCGTATCTTCCCCATTCAGCCCTTAGACCCCGTCCTGGAAACTGACTCACAGAGTTAAAGCCTGAGATGAAGCAGCTCAACCCACACAGGCTAGCAGGTATGGACAAGGCCTGAGGGCTAGAGCCTTACACTGTAAGCTCTATAGGAAGATACAAGTCCTCTCCTGCAAAAGTTTTGAGATCCCATCACAATGGAAGTTAAACTACCAGGAAGGAGAAAAGAAAAAAGAAAAAGGTTAAAAAANAAAAAAGAAAAAAAAAACCACGAAACACCACATAGCAAGAAGACAGCCTATTCAATTCTTTTGGTCTTTGCACCTTTGCATCACTGTAGTAAAAGATTCTCCAAGTAAAACTCTCACCACCAACTTAATATCTCACTCCAGTTTTAGAATCAGTTTTGACTCCTATTGTTGTAAATTGAGTTCAACAAAGTGGTTCCAGTTCAGTTATGGTTCAAGGAAAACCAAAACAAAACTATGTGGTTTCAATGAGTTTTCAGTTATTTGGCCCCAGAGAACTATCCACAAAAGACAGGGTTTGTTTCCTCACCTACTGACCAGAGCTATGGTGCAGAGATTAGCTGGGGGCTGAGGCTGGACAGGCACCTTCCTCTCCTGAGAGATGTCTTCTGTTGCTAGTGTTCACAGACACCTCCCCTCCACCCCCACACTTTGAGGACCACATCAGGTAACCTTGTGAGTGCATCAAGAGAACTGATTAGTGCCACGCGTGTCTTACAGACCTTTTGGGGGAGAGGTTGGTATGTAAGCACAAAGTGCTGTGTTTACATGGCTCGGTGGGGTTTTACCCATTTGCTTCTGCCATTCCACCGCAGATGAACAACCACTGCCACCATTCACACTTCTCCGCTCAGTTTGGTTCTGGCTCCTATCATATCTGTGTAGATGTGGCTGGTGAGCTTCCACAGGCACCAAAAATACAGTCCTGTCTACGCAGAGCTTCCAGATTTCTGCTTCATTCATTCAGTTGCTCATCTCTGTTTCCTCTCATGGCCGAGAACTTTGTCAGGCATCACAAGTTACTCTCTAAATCCCAGGGTAGACCACATTAGGAAGAAAATTCAGATGTACCCTCACACAGCAGCACACACACAGAAGGGGAATCAATCACCTATATTACCTAATATATGTATCCAGTGCCACTTAAGGAGTCACAGGGTGTCCTTCCTGGCCCACAGGCTGTACTAGCTCTGCCTGCACTGGTGCTACATCTGCCTACACTGATGTGAATATCTTGGGCTTCTTGGGAAGACTGAAATGGCACCAGACACCAGTGCTTCGCAAACGAACCTTGCCCATAAAGTCTTTCTGGACTGGCCTGTTTTCACTTTTGTTCAGACAACACACTACTTGAGCAGTTTTGCCAGCATTGTCAGCAAATGCTTTTGCTCCTGCTAAAAACCTTGCGTCAGGCTGAACAGTAAATTGCTATATCGATTCTTAACCCAGCCCCACACGTCTTTAAGAGCATCACCTCAGAAATATGTTGCCTGTTCTCTGACCCATCCATTCCAACACCTTCCCTGAAACGAGTCAGACACATGCCAGATGAGACGATGTGGAATAATGACTGCCAGGTACTCCTCGAGACTCAGCACTTGCCCTAAAACACTGCAGTTCTCTCTCAGTTGTTCTGTCTGCACAAAAATAGCAACACTGATAGGGACCTTGCAATGCCTGAAAAACAATTTCTCAGAGAGGGATCTCCCTTCTGTAATCATTAACAGTCCAGCATTTCTGACATGGTCTGGCTGGTATCCACGTAGAGAATACACCCCATGTCTCAGGACTGGAGCTCCAGGATGCCTGTCTGGGGGCTACACAAGCTCAGGAATAAGGACGTGTGTCCAGTCTGCACTCTGCCATACCTGCAGGTAAGAGCTTGTTGAATATTTTTTTCCTCTGCAAACAACTTGTTTCATTATGACATTATCTAGAAAAAATGCCATTGTGTCTGACTTTTTCCCAGCTTTGAAGAAGTACAGTAGTTTGGCTGACTGGGGAAAAAAGTTCACATTTCCCACTAAAGAAAAACTGTGTGGGAAAACAGCATTTGCAGAGCATGTGGCATAACAGGAAAGGATTGTCAGATCACCTGGAGAACTGATACTTGCCTCCACTAAAGCTCTATTTTGGTTCAAAGCCCTACTTGCAAATTTTCACAGAGGAGATAATACAGATTTTCTTATGGTATTTCAGATTAATTGCTGCATAAGAAATGGAGTATCCTCAAAATGTGATATCTATAAGCTTCTGATTCACATATTTGCCATTTGGGGATATTAGGTATGTATGTATTTTTAATGAAGATATAAGCATCACAGGGAAAAAAATCCAATTCACAATTCTATGTATCAAGCTTAGTGTGCAATGACTCCAGGTCCCACAATAAAATCATGCTGTGACTGCTTTTAACACCAGCCCTCAGTGTATTCACATGATGCAGTGGAGAAGACACAGGCTGAGATGGATCACATCCAGAGAGTTCTAATGCATTAAAACCTTTTTGTCATAAATTGATCGGTATCCCTAGCATATCCCATCTTAGATGTGCTGAGAGTTCACAGCCTCTTCTTTTACTAGCTGATTTTAATATAACATTCCAACTAGTAAAAACTGTGATATGAAGCTTTGTAAATGAAGATTTTAAAGAGAAGGTGGGGCAGAAAGAGACCTAAATCCAAAATTTGAGAATAAAACACACTGGCTACATCCATACAGCTTAACAGTCTCAAACACAGGCAAAAGGCTCTGCATGACTCAAAACGTGAGTTGCAGTTTAATCTCTGACTGCCCAGGAATACTGAGCCAGTTGTGGCACACCACATGGTGGGCATAAAATCAACCCAGAGCATCCATGGAAAAGCACCTGCTGGTTGCACTGGCTTCACAGAGAAGCTGGGTCCCAGACCTCAAACCTATGGGAATAAACTTTCCTACCAACTCTCCTCCCCAGGCCCCAGTTTTACTTCATGAGGTTTCCCAGAACATTATCTCTTCCAGTATCTGCTTGTATAAGCAACAACTTTCTTATGGTTTGGGGTTTTTTTTATTCACAGGTGAACTTAGAAGAACAAAAGCTACTCTTCTATAATTCATCATCTTCATGAACAGACCCAATATGGTCTCAATGAAAAACCACAGGATTTTATTCATTCCCACCTACCTACAAATGCACAAAGAATAACCACAGAAATAAGGAGCTCACCACCTTGAAACCTTCCTGAGTACCTTCTGGAGGTGTAGTACACTCCCTTATACTCATACACCATCAGTGGTCTTCAGAACACAGTATAAATTATTTGGCATGTGAGACAACAGGGATGGCATCTTCAGAAATACATGTTCACAGTGATTAGGAAAGCTGATGGAACATGACAGCCATGGAGGTTTTCTTTCTGCTTCTCAGTGGAGACAGAATGAATTGACTTATCTTAGTATAGTACCACAGTCAGTCCAAAATAGTACACCTAGAAATGTTTTTTATGCTGTATACTATTAAAGCTGTATGCTTTGTATACAGAAAGAGAGTGTAGAAATAACACTATGAAAGTTAATAATTTTATGGCCCCAGATCAAACTTTTTTTTCCTTCCAGCAGATATAAGCATGCAAAGTGGGGTTCCAATTTAACCAAGAGCCAACCCTGGCATCCGACTGATGCTGATACAACCATATGGTTAGAAAGATTTTTTCCTCCCTCTGCTAGCTACCACCTCACATCTTGTAAATAACGTGTCTTATGACCATTATCAGCATTGATTATAAAAAGCATCTGCCTTCAGTGACAGAGAACTGGAACCAGTATGATGAGGTGCAAGGAAGGCACGAGACTGCCCATACTTACTGCAGCTCCCCCCAGCTCACTGATGAGAGGGCACCAGCACTTTTAACAGAGCTGCTTATGCAACTCTGCTGCTGGCAATGAGGTGTGGGGTAGAGAGGTGTGACTGAGCTGCAAGAGACGGGGGGAAAAGGGAAGGGGTGGAGTAGGGGAAAGGGAAGGGATGGAATGTTTGAGAGCAGCAGGAGGAAAGTGAGGGGGGATTCAGGTACAGGGAAATATGGGATTCGGGATGCAGAGGTACCCCAGGCACTTTCCTGACCTGCTTCAGCAGCTGCCTTGACAGTCCTGCCTGCCCCACACAGCCAACGAGGGGTTCCTTGAAAACCTGCCCAGGTATCTACAGCATAAAGGTAACCACCAATATAGACCCACGGGAGCTTAGTGCCTCATGCTCACACAAACATAACTGGGATACTTCTAGGTACAAAAGCATCTCCAAAGCCTAATGGCTGTGTCTGCACAGCACCGTGCCAAGCTCTAGCCCTGCTGCTCTGCACAGAGCCACCCAATGACTGCACCTGAGGCACAGTTACTCTGCAAACTGGATAAAGTGATAACAGATAATCCAGATTACTGCAGTTTCATTTCAGAAAGAGAAAGTAAGTGAAGCCGTTGCAAATATGATGTTGAATGAGGCCCACAGACAACTGCTATGGCCTCAGAACATCCAAGTGCCCTGTCCCACACACCCATATTTAGCTAGCATGGATCATCACTTCATATAGACTTGCCATAAATGCTCAAAAACCACCTGAAAAAAAACAAGCAGCTTTACTACTCCTGTTAGGAATAGAAACTGTTCCAGAATGTTGCCCTTTTCCTCATCACAAACTTTTTTCTAACTTCAAGCCTAAATTTATTAATGTAATCCCAAAGCAAGGCCCTACACCTCCTGCCCATACACATCAAGACTTATAAATTATTTACAAGAGACATGAATATGTTGCCATCTGCACACAAAGGAACTACTCTACAGCACATGCGTATGTGTTGCTTCCTCTGTGGAAAGGAGAGGGCAATGTGGGGGCAGATGTAAGGTCACGCTGGGAAGCTGTTGCCACATGATGGCTCTTTGGTAACTTAGATAACAAACTTGATATATCCAATTCGATCTACCAAAGCAGTGGGTGCTAACAGGAATCCTTGCTGACAGGCGCAGCAGCAAACAGCTAGACTAAAGAAAGGTCTCATTCCAAGAGATAGCTCAGACACAGGCTGCACATCACCCACTCTCAGTCCTGTGTCACAGTGGCAGGACATGAGACCCCAGGACCGTCAATCCACACCTCTTTGCAGCCAAGACTAGCCTGGGATGGAGAAAGAGAGACTGTTCTTTCTCTGTATTTTGGGCTCCACAAAGCATAGGTTCATGGAAAGTGAAAGAGAAACCGTGGTACTAGTAACTCCTTCCCGCATTGCAGAATCTCATTCTCATCTCCCCTTTCAAAAACTTAAAATCAAAGCTACAGTCTGGAAAGCATCTGCCTTACTTTCAAATAGAGGGCAGAGAACTGCCACCAAGCTAGATAAAAACCAACGGTCTTCCGAGTGGATGCCATGGGCTAAATTAATTGAGCCTCAGATTGCACAGATGAGTACACAAGGCTAGATCGCATACCAGTAGATTGCACCATTCGAATGGCAATCTCGGAGCCTGGAGGGTGCATGAATGAAGCTGTTCAATAATGATCCCATGCAGACCTCAGCAGGTCAAGGCCATTAGGGACCTGGACTATGGAGTCCTAGGCAAGTTGCTCAGCCTCTGACATATGCAACACAAAGTTACATCGCCCACAACGTAAACTTTGTAAAGTTTATGAACCTCGGAGAATCACAGAGATCTACTGCTACAGTAACAACTCCTCAGTTTTTGTATTTGCAGAGACAGGCCTTTTCATCAATGGGAATTTTAACTGAGATTTTGATTTAGGTAAGTCTTGGCCAAATACTCACGCACACAAAGCAAATAGGTACAAATCATAACTACTTACATATCCTAAATGTGGCAACACCATCACATGCGTAGTCACATGTGCTGTTTTTAAAGGAATGCCATATTTTTTTGTCTTATATTTACAGATTTGGTGGAAGGCCTCCATCTGAAGTTTTTGTGCAGGCACTTTTTTCTATCCAGCTCCAATAATTTAACATATTTTTTTTTAAATCATTTTTAAATGTCTTGCTACTTTGACAGAGAGCAGGAGTTACAGAAGCACATCATCCTCTGGAGACTTTCCGTCCAAACAGGTTTCAACATGGGCAAAGAAAGTGGTGACTAAAGGCCACAAGACTACTTTTCCATGGGTACTACCCAGCTCCTAGCACTTATGTCATGTCAATCCTAGGCACGGTAGGACTACAGCATCAACAGCAGATAGAAGACTTAAGGCAGCACAAGTTTTGAGGCGCATCCTGGGAGGCTGTGAAATGGCAAAGCAATTTCTGAATGCTAAGAAGAGTGAGGGTGAAGGAATGAAGAGACAACAGACTGAGACAAACTTTGGTGCAAAGTGGGACAGACCAATAACTGCCATCACTAATTGCCATTCCCCAGGTGGGAGCTTGGGCAGCCCTTAGAAACATCACAAGCAGCTTAAATAGCTTTATTGATATTTACTTTTCCTTCACCCTTGGTGATTTATACAAATAAAAGATTAAAAGAAGGAAGGAAAGGCAGCAATAGTGGGAGGGAAGAGAAGGGTAATTAGTGCTGTCAGGATTGAGAAGATCAGTAGGGTCCTAGCGACGAGGGAAAAGACAAGAGGAAAGAAAGGGACTGACAGGCATTTAGTATTTCAAGCACAGAAAGGTTCTTGCAGCTAGGGATGCCAAAGCGAGACTTGCTTATTATTATGACTATGACAAAGCAGAAAAAAAACAGAACACACATTGATTAAAGCAGCAGGCATCTCCCTTGGATGCCGAGACTCAGCAAGGGGCCGCAGCTTCCCAAAGAGCCAAGCATTTAGATTTCAGCTATTCCGAGACATGGACCATATGTTTGGGCCATCTGGAGGCTGCTTTATTTGATGGATGTCAGATGCCTCCAAAGGCACCAGGAAAGGAAGCTGAAATATTGGTAACTGATTGATGCTAAGGGCACTTAACTAAAGATGACCCCACTTCTTTAAAATTCACACCTGCTCTACAGGAGAAGCTCAGAAATAGTCTTCCCAGTGGAGATGACAGCTTCTATGGCTTTCAAAAAACAGCAGCTTCTGATGAAGCATGCAGTCATCATTTAACTAACACAGCTGGTGAAGTCAGTGGGGTAGTCTTAGCTGTGCTCTCAGCCAGCAGTCAACAGCTGACCCACGGAACCAACTTGAATGTCCCATTCAGCACCAGACCTGAATTCTCATCGCACCATCAAAAGATGTGTTGTGTCAATGGAGAAAGCCTATGACACAAAGGGTCCTCCATGCCCTTAGAGATCCCCCTGCTCTTTCAGCATCTTTTGAGAAGGCTTGCCAGGAAGGGAAGCTCTGCTGGGGCACCACTACAGTGCAATGCAAAGAAGCAGAGGAGAGGACACCCATGCAGCAACTCCTGGCTGACAGCTCTGTAGTACAGCTCATGAGAAACATTTTTCTTTCATCCTCAGAAGACAGGATGCCAGGGCCCTGACATTGACAGGTCAGACAGTGAAGGACAAGTCATGCCCCTGCCCAAGCCATAGCAAATCCCTATTTTGCAGTTTAAAAAACAAATAGCCCCCCTCCCCCCCCCAAAGAAACCTCAAAACAAACAAACAAAAAAACCCTCCTGAAGGCAGGCAGTGCTTCTCTGTCTGAATATGCTTGATGTCTAGCAGACACCAAAAGCATCTAAGTTATGAAGACCAGCAGGTAGGAACCCACCTGTCCAGCCATAACTAGGCCTTTTGCCGAGACCTGTGCAGCG
The DNA here is from genome assembly GCA_013400535.1 of Scopus umbretta. Classification (NCBI taxonomy): domain Eukaryota; kingdom Metazoa; phylum Chordata; class Aves; order Pelecaniformes; family Scopidae; genus Scopus; species Scopus umbretta. The sequence continues at coordinate 46,199 of VZTL01070352.1, forward strand.
TCATGTTTGTCTCACACCAACAGCAGGTGGAAGAATGCAGAGAGAGCTATGAATGTTTCTGTGCAAGCAGAGAACAAGTAAAAGAGCCCAATAAACACATCTCTAAGAGCAGCTTTCAGAAAGCAGCTCGATGGACCACCTTGCACTTTGTTCCTGCCTGGAAAAACAACAGTAAACACTTTTTCTTCTCCAGCATTCAACAACAGGCAGCTTGGGAAACCATCTGAATACAAATGCTTATTACTCTCAGCATACAGAGATCTCCATGACTCACATCCAAGGACAGAGTGCAAAACACTGCCATCTTGCAGCTCTTCCCAATAGCCTCTCCCCCAGCTTGCTGCACCGTCTTAATAACTCTCTGGGATTACAGTCCATGGTGCACTGAGTTGCTGAATTCTAACCCCTCCTCGGGCTTGGCAACGCAATGCCAACCTGCTTTATGCTCTGCTTCTCAGGGAAAAGAGGGACCCTTTCAGAGGAAACCAGCTGAGAGGCTGTCGGCACCCTCACTGCCGCAGCTCAAGCCCCGGAGACTGCATGGGTGGGATGCAGACTTCGCACACCACTTGGGCTGAGGTGCAAGATTTCTGATGCCTGATTTCCCCGATGTGGCTCCAGAGACTGGGAGCTGTCCGACAAATCCCGATTTCTCTTGGCTGTTGCTGAACAGCAAGGCACAAGTCCTTTGTGAGGGCAAACTGAATCAGGTGACAGCTGTGACAATTAACTCCAGCTAAGAGTTGACCTCTGCTTTGCAGAGTCATAGGGATAAACACCTGGAAAGGATCTTGGGGCAGAAGAACTCTGTTGGGGGATTTTGCCACTTATTGCTTGCCCACAGAGGACCTCAGCTAGCTGTGCGGTGGAAGTCAACCAGATGTCTGAGTTGGCTAAGCACAGGGTACATTCCAGTGGACATATTCATTTGGAGACAGTGAAATGGTGTCCCTTTACACATGTGGAGCTCAAAGTAGAAAAGAATACAGGCAAAGCAAAAGATCACTTCCAGCCCTCATCCCCACTTGGGCTGCAGCTTGCGCTTTATATTGTCAACTCAGACAAGGACTGGGATTTCGTAAAGTCAGGTGACAAGAAAGTACAGAGGACGGGTTATAAATATGCATCAGAGTCTCAGGCTGGAGATCAAGGGCAATTTTACGAGAAAATCATTTTAGAATCAAAAAAAGTAGTGGTGAGGGTGTATGAGAATATGTAAAGCTTCATAATGGCAAGCAAATGATCCTGTCCTTCCTCCTGGACAGGAGGAATGGAGCACATTGTGACAGCAACCTGACACAGGAACTTTGGAAACTTAAAGCTTCCTTTGTCTTCTCCAAGTTATAAGCTTTTTGGGATGAAGGCTGTCTTTAGCATGCAATTGTTCATCTGGTAAAATCTCAGAGGAACCTATTGCAGTTACTGACAAACTAGAGCTATAACACAAGTTTGGATGTAGCTGCACATCTCCATCAGGCAACCACAGTCCTATGCTGTGCAGGGAAACCAAATATTCATCAATAAGTGATCACTCTGGGGATACCCAGTGCTAGCATTGAGGAAATATTAACACACTGAAACCTGATCAACCAAGATACTGCAAAATTAGGGACAACTTAATCAAGTTCTGAAAAACTTCAAAGTAAAATGCATAGAAAGAGTCTTTGTGAGATAGTTTACTTGAACAGACTTTTGGTTGGTCAGCAGCTTGAATGGTGATTTATTTCCCCTTGGCCACAGAAACAAAGAATCAGCACAAAAGGTATACACTGATAGTAATGCTTAGACCTCATCTACTAACAGAAGAACAGAGGAAAGCTGTTCCACTTGCCCAAAATATTCCACTTGGTGACTCCAGTTACCAGGAAACACATCAGATCCACAAAACTAAGCTAATGTTGCAGAGTATCAGAGCCACCCAGATGGCTGCAATGCGCAGCAGGGAATGCAGAGCAACAAGTGATGCTGCACTCATTTCCATGGTGGTGGGACCACTAACTTTTCTAGTCCTGCGTTACGAACCATGTGTCAGTGTCAGCTTTATCTTTGCAAGTAATTGTCCCTTTTCTGTATCCTTGAAAAACAACTAGCTTGGAGGAACATGTGGGCTGGTTTTCCTAATGAGGAAAATAAGGCACAAGGCAGAGCCCTGCTCAGCCAGGAACTCTCCACACCCTGTATCCGTTCACTACAACCATGCATTAGCATCAAGGTGTTGTGCTCACCTGGCTCAGTAAATTATTGACAGAATTGTGTCTTTGATTCCTTAGAAATCCCTTCCCAAGACTCCCAGTACTCCAGCAGCACCTGGGTCAGGTGAGACCACACGTACACACAGCAGCAGCGCAAGGAGGGTCGAGGCAGCTGTCGTTCTCAAGACTGAATTGTTATCCCTTACTATCCATGTAAGCAATTGACTCTCAAGCACATGTGGCTATTATCTGGGCCCATACGTTAAAACAAATAATATCTGTCTCACTTCTGCAACATCCTTTAATCCAGCCATTCTACAAATGGTGCATCTATTCTTCTTCCCATTGCAACGAGAGCCATTAACTTCAGTAGGTGCAGGAACAGACTCCATTAAAGCTTACTGCATACTAGTGCAATTATCTCCATTAGTGGGGAGGTAAACTGAGACATAGAAGGACACATTTTCCTCCAAGGTCATACAGTAAATGTACTGCAGAACAGAAACAGAAATCAGTGCTTCTCATTTCCAGCCCAGGCTTTGACCATAATTACAAGTGAGAGATGAAATTTGGCTCCCATTCTAGAGGTTGGGCAAGTTCAGGACCCTGAATCTATTCTTGGCTTTTGCTTCCTGCTTCAATGTGTGACTTTGGATAGGTCAAATTTTGATGCTTGTTCATTTGGAGTGACTGGCCATGCTTAGGTTCCCCATATATGCAAGATGTATCCATTAGTAACAGGTTAGGCAATTCGTACGCAAATATAAGCACTTCGTACACAGAGGGTCTCATTTTCATACTGTCATCTGGTGACAACTACTTCTTTGTCTGCTGCACCCCACCAGAGAGCAGTAACAGCAACATCCCCCACTTAGCAGATATCCTGATGACAGAGATGAGCTCAGGCAAACCAAGGAAACCTCAAGAAGACAAATCCCCTTTATCCTCTCACTATGCACTGGGAAACACACACATTAATGCAAGGAACAACCTTCTCATCCCGGCCCAGCTGACCTGCCTCAAACCATCTCCATCCCTGTGTGAGGCAGCATACCTCAAAGGGTCCTTCCTGGCCAGGGACCACTCTGCTGTTGCCAAGAACTGCTTAGGTAAAAATGCCACTGTTGAAAACAGCAACTCATTCAAACTAAACTGTTTCAATGGAATTGCTGTTAAAAATGAAGCTTACAGTTTAACAAAAACAAACAACAAAAAAACCCCAAAACAACCCCAAACAAAAAACCTCCCCCCAAAAATCACAAAAAATAACCCAAACAAAAAAACCCCAACAAATCCCAACAAAAAACAGGGAGAGGTGCTGATGTTCAAGCTCCCTCCTGCAGTACTGCCTGTTCAGAGTCCTGCTCTTCCTGGCTTGGAGCAGCACTTGAATGCATCACCCACACAGCCTCTCCTCAGGGTTTTACGCAAGAGAGTTTGAAAAAGTTTCAGATACAGACAGCACGCACCAAATCCTGACCTCTACTTCCCCCCTCCCCCCCTTTTTT
>VZTL01070352.1:49954-64989 GCA_013400535.1 Scopus umbretta
TGTTTTCTGGCCAGACAGAAGGTCAGCTCAGCTGCTCTGCGTCAGGCAACACAGTGAACGTCAGACACCTAGCAGCGCTGGAGGGAGGACAGGTTTAACTGCACATACCTTTCTGCGAGACTTGCTCCAGATGCTCATTAGGTCACATACACATCCCTGGAAAATAATAGTCTAACCTCATCCTCACAGGAAGGGTAAGTCAAAATTTGAAGACATGGCTCGTCTTGCCCTCCAGTTCTGGGGACACTGATTTTCTGAGCTGCCTGCTTATTTTCACAGCAAATTCCAGTTAAATGAGTAGACTTTGGGGTGAAAATCTCAGCCCTGACAAATCCAGTCATAACTTTGCCTTCGAACTCCCCTAGAGCTGGGACTTCATTGATCGTACAACACCCCCATTAAACCTGCCCAAAGCCACCCAGTGAACAGATAAATAAGGGCCACCATTATTTTCTGTTTGAGTATTCTGCATAACACAGGCCAAGAGATAGTCCTGAATCAATTTCTATGAAAGCTGGAGCACAGAAGCATTCAATCTCGATTTTAACATTTCTAGCAATAGAGAGTTCACCATAATCCTCAGTATCAGATACTTTTCCCATGGTTAATTACCTTCACAGTTAAACTTTAATTTATTTCTGGTCAGAATGTGCCCACCTTTATTTCCAACTCCTGGATCTTGCTGTATATTAAAGTGCTGTTCTCCATCTAGACACCAGACAGATCAAATCACTTTTTGATAAACTGAATTAATCACATTCCTGGAGTACTTCATAATAAGTCATGTTTTCCAGTCATTCTCATCCTATTCTCTGACTTTTTTCTGATATTCTCCCCACCTCCCAGTATCTTTTTTTGATTACAGGTATGAGAAACTGCCTCGGGTATTTTACAAGAGATCACACTAGTGCTAATTTCAGAGAAAACATGATCACCTTACTACTTCTCCAAATTTCTGTGTCTGCCCTCCCACAGGCAGCATTTGCCTGTAGTCAGTCACCAGCAAGGAGCTCCCCAGGCTGAATCTTCCCTGCTGGGGAAGCAGTTGCACCCCTATTGCACCCATAAGTACAGACAGGACAGATGGGAACGGGGAGTGCCCAGATTAAATCCCAAGAGTTCTGGTTCAGCAGCCCTGCACCTTTTCAGACTTGCTGCTTCTCAGAAATAACCCACCCCTCAATTCTCTGTACTCAAATACCTGCTTCTGCAAGTAACACTTTCCATACTATTTGCTTGTGCAAAGTCACCAAACAACTTGATGGCTCTCAAATGATCTGTCCTCACCATCTTTACCCTTTTTTCCAGTCACTTATCACTGAGCAGCAAACAGCCACAACCTCAGACCCCACTAAAAAGCCCGAAGACCTGGACCCAGTGTCCCAAATTGCAGTTTGCTACTCCAGCAGCCACATCACGGTCACACTTGCAGTTCTGAAGAATGGACTCAATTTCATAGATTAAGTTATTACTTTTCAAGACTGCCATAATAATGATACTTAACATTCCTGGAGCAATTTACATTTTCAAAGTGCTGCAAAAATGTTAATTAACAGCATGCTTACACCAGCTTCAGGAACCAGTCACCTCAAAACTGCTGCTCTGCTGCTTCATTCACATCCACATTTACTCCAAAAAAGCACCAGAAATCATTTAACTCCCATGTTCCTGGTAATCTTTTATTCTACCAATTAGTTGAGCTTAATTTAAGGTTCAGTAACAAAGTGGAACTAAGAATATTAATACAGGCATAATAAATTCATGTAATTCCTACTGTCTATTAGAAGACCAGAGAAAAACTTGTATTACAAAAGTCTCAGCTTTCACTGAATGTGTTGCACAGTTCTATGTTTTCCATGCAGTTTATAAATGCAAAGAAGCCTGACTTGTAACTGGATCCCAGCATTTCGAAATTCACAATATTTTTGCCTTGCACAATTTGGCCATAACAACCTTTGAAACTCACTGTAATGGTGCCTTATATTGGAAGACACTAGCACAAATCCACAAAGGATCATCTATTTATAAGAAAAAAAAAATCCACAGGTACTGGCTGACACATTTTATGAGGAATATAACACTCTTGTTTTAGGGAATAAGTCAAATATCAGAGGTTGGGAAGACACTCTTCCTACAGAAGCATTGATCTGCTGCTGCTTTGTGTGAGGTCCCTGTGAAGCATTGGCCCTTAGACACTGTCAGAGAAATAATGGACAAACCCAAACATAAATCTTAGCTAGTATGATAGTTTCCATTAGCTGGCACTTGCCAGGCTCATAGCTGGATCTGAACTTCATAAACCCTTCAGGGTATTTGGATCCAAATGTTTCTACATTCCTCAGCCTCTCTGGAGGTTGGCAGACCTAAACAGGCACTTTAAGAAGTGCTGGCACAAGAGCTGAAAATGAAATCACCAAAAAACATCCCCTGCCATAGATCTAGATACACAACATCCAGAAAAAACGTTGCCAGTAACTCTTGAAGCCTAATTTCATCCATCACAGAGCAATACACAACAGAAAGCAGCTTATACAGTGCCCTGCTGAGCATCATCTGTTTAGTGTGTATATTCTTTTTTTTAAATGTGTGAAAAATGAAAAACTATTTAAGTCCAAATGCTGAATTTGCACACTCCAACCTTATGCCAGACAAGATGTTGATCTTTAAGCTTGTCAACCTGTAAGACTTTTATATTTAAAGAAAATGGCTTGCTTGCGTTACAGCATTCAAATGAGATGAAGTCCATCTGGACCAGGTACAGAGCAGGGTCAGCAGGATCGGCCGATGAACGGAGCTGTGCGTGACAGACTGAAGCAGCTTGGCCCATTTAAACCTAGCAAAACCAAATGCAAGAGGGAATATGATCATCCTTGAAGTATTTATAGGACAGCATTGGAGCCTAGTGCAGATAAATATGGCCAAGAATACACATAACCTAGAAATCGGAAAGGTTTGATCAGCACAGGGAGGCTATGAAACAGTTTCCCAGCAGAAATACAGCTTTTAAGAGGGCACTTGAAGTTCACGAGTGTGGTGTTCAGCAACGGGAGGAAGTCAGGCCAGCTGCCCTGGCAGGTCTCTGCCCCTTCTTGTCTGGTATAATGGCAGGTTGCCAAGGCAGAGGAGGATTTTAATCAGGCCCCTCTCTCCAAATATGCTTCAGTTTCCCACCTATGGGCCAGCTGCTGTCTAAACTTTTTCTTTCTGTTTTGAAATCACAAATACCTTGAGGGAAAATTCACATTGATGGTTCTCTCCAGATAATAACAACTGCTCTCTATTAGGGTTTCTTACAGATTTACTCTTGCTAAATGCCCACTCAGCTCTGTGAAGATTTGACAGGAAAAAGAACAAACTAGGAATTCAAGAATTTGATTAATGAAGGGCTAGAGCCAAAACCTGCAGGCTTCATGTAAGAGCCAGCACTGGGGCTTGCACGTATGCACGTAGGAGTAAACTTTACTTATGTAAAAGCTCAGCTGTCCTCAATCCTGTGCAGGGAAAAAAATGCCAGTGCATCAGTTAGCAGTATTTGTAGGCTCTGAGCAAAAGACAGGCAGCCAGCAGCAAAGCAGTCACAGCTAAGTCAGTCATCTGCAGCAAGAAGAGCTGCACCAGCCTTTTGCTGTATGAATGAAGCAAAGACTCAGCTCTGATACTGTCCTTGCCCATGGAGCACTTCACCTCTAACTCAGGTCAGATGCTAAAGCACCACTTTGGTCTAGAAAGAACTCCCTGGGAGAGGATACCAGCTGCATGGTACGTGACAGAGGTCTGAGCACACAGACAGTCATATATTTTTACTTAAGTGCTTATAAGATGAGGGATCTTCCGCTTGGAGACACACTTTCACGCTATGTTTATTCTCCATGCTTCCTCAGGAAACAATTGCAAACACCTGGATCTCAAAATCCTGAATACCCGTTGCAATTGATATTGTTGCACAACAGGCTGCACTTGCACAGAATATTTAAACCAGCCAAAAGCTCCATCATGACTGTCCTTAAAAGAAGCCAGACTGGGACAAAACAAGGTTAACTGGGGACAGAGTGAACTAAGAGAGAAGTTTACTTGACCACTGACATAGCCTGTGGGACTTGTGCTGAGAAACTGAAGTATTGCCTATTAAGTCCAGAGAGGAATTTCTCTGAAAAATATGAGGGCAACATTATCCGACTACTTTCTTTATAACTAGCAACTTGCTGGTGCTCCTGCCTATCGTAGAGTCTGCCCCACTTTCTTAGACAAGTTACAGTACAGGCAGAAAACGGACTTTTCTCTGTCACATTTACGATGACCTAAAGAAAGCGTGCTTGACCCCAGCCAGTCTAACTTATTCATAAGATAGTCTCATACCACGTATCACAGCTATGATTTATTTATGAAGCACACTTGATCTGACATGTTTCCAAAATACATTCCACTTAGCTCTGAAACGTCTGTTTATTGGAAATCAATACATATAATTGCCCTATACCTACCTATGGAAATCCCATTATTACACTCATTGAGAGATTTGCGGTTTTATGTTAACACCTGCACCATGGCCTAAGGAAAGAGAAGCAACCACAGGCATGACAGGCCTGTTGGGTAAGTACCACCAACACCTGGTTTCTCCCACTTGAGGGACATGAATTTTTTTCCTCAGTAGGAGACCTGGGATGAGCTCACAACACAGATGGCTGGCAAAGATGGGCTGGGCCATGCCCTGAAATGCTGTAGATGCACTACCGGCTCAGACCAGTCCTCAACTGTGCCAATGGTCTAAAAGTTATATAAATTATAATATTTTACAAAACAAGTCTTTATACTACTGGCTTCACTAACCCTTTGCTCTTCTCCATTGTTCTGTATATATACCATAGTTTTTGATACTCCAGGAACAAGCAGGTCAGAGAAGATGGATATACAATGAGAAAAAAAAATAAATCTGACTTTACATCACCCTTGGGTAAATTCTCCATTAAACCAGCAAGACTACCTAGGACGTGCACCATGATGACTCAAGGGCAGTATCTGACCCCAGCAATCCTCTGTGAGCACACTAAGCGTGCCTGTCTGCCTCTCCCCCTTCCTCATCCTCAGGCTCAACAACAGTGCTGGTGCTTGCTGCTCCCTGCACTGTCCGACAGAAAAGGATTGCCCTATGAGCAGTCCCCAACAGCTAGCTGCACAGACTCTGGTGATTCTGAGGTTGTGTGAAACAGAGCTTGAGAAACTCTAAAATGCTTTCATAGATTTCATAGGCTCGTAAAAGGAGTAACATAGAGGCTACACAATCACTAAACAGGAAAATAGATGCCTTCTAGCATCCTGCTGGAGAGCCACAGCCACCAAAGTTTCAGGAAAGTTTTCTATCCATTTCTCCTTTTACCTCTTGCAACACAAATGTCTCATGGGCTGCATCAGGAATGAACTCTTGCTTCTCCTCCTCCCTGCCAACTCTTCCACACTGCCCTAGCCTCCAGCAGTCACCCTGAACTAAAGGCACCAGGCTCCAGGGTGACAGCTGCGCTCACTATGACTGAAAACGTAGAATTGCTGAGCTCTGGCTGACCTTCACCCAAGTGCATTCAGTAAAGAAGCAATAGCAAGTATATTTGGAAACCCCTGGCAGATACTTGCAAGAGCAGGGGCAAAACTTCCACAGACTCCATCACCACCAGGATCTGAGCAGGTGGTCCTGAACTCAGAGGGAAAACCCTGAAGCTAAGAACGTGTGCCCCCTCTGGTTTGTCAGTGTGACCTTTGCTCTGCCAACACAGTCTAGAAGTGTCAGATGTCACATTTGGGAGGGTTATCAGGGCTCAAAACTACCATCATATTATAACGAGTGGGTCACCACAAATCTGCACCACATTTGTACCAGTAGCACCCGTGGAAAGATGCTTTTGCCAAGATCAAACATGTATTCAGAGGTGGTGTGGGGAAGGAGGCAAGGTTTCTCTGAAACACCTCCAAAGCTTGGTGTCTACTTCCACCAAATCTATGGCATGGCCGAGAGCCCTGGAAAAAGAATCAGTCAACTCCTTTGTTTTCATGAAGTTGGGGATAAATAGCATGGCAATGAGGTCTGTCAAGACCACAGAGAGAACACAGCTGAACTTGGGGAAAAGCAGTTCACATCAAGCTCCTTTTTTACCTTGTCATTAGGAGGCTGGCTCTGCAATGCACAGAGCATCTAGCATTCAGCATGAGGTGGGATGACAGGTAGGACAACAGCAGCTGATATCAGACAGGTTTAAGCACTCGGAGATCTTTTAGCCCAGAGCCAGTCACACCTACAGCAAAGGATATTTAGCCAGCCTCGGTTGCTTTCACACCTCCTCCTAGATAGGCTCATGGTGCTGGCCTTCCAGAGAAGAAAGCAGGAGGCACAAGGCTGTTTTATCTTCAACTGGCCACACAGCATGTCAGCAACAAGTCATTCATATGGTTTGGAGCCCTTCTGGCTCTTGCCACAGGCTGAGCTTTCACCTGAAAGTGAAATTTCACCTGAGTCACCTGAAATCAGGAACCACTACTGAACAAACTGGTCAGAAACTGTCCATTCCAATTGAGTTACGGTTTCACCCATCAAGGACAGGGCCAAGGAACCCAAGCATCACCAAAGCCACTCTGAATCACCAAGGCTCATGGCAGCAAATGGCTATTATATTTAACATATCACAGTGCCTTGGCTTGGCCTCACGTGGGGTCAGCCAGAGACTTTTATCTTGTAGTTGTCCCTGTCCTTCTCAAGAAGCAAAATTCTTTAAAATGATTAATTGTCCTCAGCGGTAATTAATTATCCCCAAGTAGTGAACTGAAATGACAGACTGATATTTCCACTTCAATCCTCAGGGGAAAACCGTGTTGCCTTGCTATGCTCTCTAAACCTGACATAAAGTTAAAAATAGGAAGTTTAATATGCAGTCTGTAGGACTTTTTCTGCCTGTAAGGCAATCCCAAGGGATGTTTCAGTTCAACTGCAAGCTCACAAAGTCCCGCTGTCCTAGAGAAGGCAGTGACATTTATTTCCTTCTTATGCAGCCCAGGATCAGTGAAACGCTAGCAAGAACCAAAGAACTTTGTCAATTAATACAACTGAAGGAAAGTTACAGCTAAAGCTTTTAAGCGTGCAAGTTGCCAGTGAAGCCTGCTTAGAGCTATGTGCCAGAAACAGCATGAAGAAAAACAGAGATTTTAGCTTACTGTCTGGGAGCAGATGTCATACCTACAGATGAGAGGCAACTGGGTGGGCAAGTACAAACACATATTCACATTTCTGCTATTAATTAGCCTTTGTGAGTTGGAAGCTGTAACTTGGGGTACAAATCTGTTTTGTCTTAAAGGTGATTTTCCAGCTCAGGTTTCTAGTCTTGAGATAGGTCCATATTCATTACCTTTCCCACACAGATCAAAATCAAGACTATTGAACAAATATTTTGGTTAATTCATATCAGCTCTTCATTCAAAGTAAAAGTTGTTACAAGCTCCTTTTATCAGCATTTTTGTAAAAGAAATTCTCAAATCCCCTATTTTCTTCTGTTTCGTTAATAAAGTAATATCTTCAAGCAAAAATGGGAAAATTCCCTAAGGATTAGTCTAATTTCTCTCCCTGCTGAACTGACAGTTCCCTAGCACAACCCTAATCAGAAAACAGCTACTGATAGTGAACCAAGCCTGCACTCAGCATTAAATGCCAGTGTGCTGCAAAAGCCAGGCTGGTTGTCAGGTGCTCCTTAAAGTACTGAGAGTTTGTTTAGGGAAGATCTATTTTCAGAAAAGAGGAAAAAAAGTCTTTCTCTAGATCATCTTAAGTAACAGGTTTGTCTCCTTGGCGTTTGTACAGCCATGCTAGAGAAACCCAACCACTGCCATGGGGCAGGCTCCCCAGGCTGCAGATCAAGGACACGAGCACCTCCGGTGGAGGCCAGTTAGGTCTGGCAGGGTTTGTCACCTCTGTCATGGCTTTTGGCCTGAGTTAACAAGCCCAGGAAGATCTGGCCCATCTGCCAGAACCCCTGCAGCACTGTGCTGGTTTAATAAGCCGTCCCAGCACACGGAGCAGCAAGAAACACAGTGCAAAGACACCCAACTGAGGTTTGGAAACAGAAATCCCTCTACCAGCCAGTTACATATATAATTTTCTTTCCTATTACTTACAGTGTCCTAAATTCCCTTCACACTCAACCACAGCATAGCAGCCCTTTAGCATAATGATACAAATTGTTTCTGTAACTGTGTAAATTTACACCTGTAGTCATTTCAGGTAAAAAAAAAATCACCCCAACTCCTTTAAGCAAAAGGGCTCCCTGGGGGCACAGGTATGCATATATTTCTCCCACCCAGCTTTCCACAGCCCACCTCTAGCCATGGCAAGGGGGTCGCTGCAAGCTGTTTAACACTGATCTTCTCTGTGGCACCTGCAACAGCCCTGCTTTGTCAGGGTGAAAAAATATTGCTGCCACACTTTTTCCTCCTGTCACAGGGCTCTGATATGCTTGCCTGAGAAAAGTGGCTGGCTCTCAGCACTGCCATGCATGCCCCTGCAAAGTCTGGTGAAAAGCTTGAATACAACAGCAAACACAAGCTCCACACAGGCTGGGTTTAAGCTGCAGCAGTTTGCAATGTTTATTTCTCTAGGAGGATGGGACCCTGGCCCAGCCATGGCACCCTGTGCGAGAGCATCCAACAACATGCTGTCCCATATGCCATTTCCAATGGCCGTGCTGGAGCTGCTCCAACACCACGGCAGAGCTGCCCGCCCATGTCCAGCCCAACACGTGCCTCTGTAACGCTGCAGGTGCAGACACATGATTATGCAATGGCAAAACCAACCACGACAGAGACGCTGCGTAGCATGGACCCCCACAGCACGTCCAGTGCAGCCCCCTCCCTTCCTCCTCACCCTGCTCAGCTTCCAGCCCTGCAGCTCTAGCTCTGAGATGGGTTTCCCCAGATGCACTGGCCAGTGAAGCCTGCAAGGCCAGTGCGGCTGCAGAGTAGGGCTGAGCAGAAGGTGACCCCTCCTGCACACCTGAATCAGCCCTACTCTCTACCTTGTGCTGCCCTGTCCTCTGTATTAACCCCTTTCTGGAAACATGAGGTTACAGACTTTACCTGTGCCTACAGGATGTTTTTGTTTTGGTTTGGTTTTGGTTTTTTTTTCCCTGTCCCCTAAACTGGATGCAGCACTAGGAGGCACAAGCCTTCTAGTGAAGTTTACAGACTGCCTATTACATGATAAACTAATTGTCTGTGCATCCCCTGACCTTATTTAATTTCAAAATAGCACTATGCTTGCTAGCAAACTTTGTTGGCTTTCTTTAAACCGATTAATCAAGTTGGTGTGTAACAAAACTTTTCTGCCCACAGGCAAGAAATAAGTCTTTTACTAAACAAAAAGCATACGACCACCCAAGCTTTTACTACATGTGCCTTTCCAGGAGCATTATACTTCTACTACCAAAACACTTGCAAGTGAGAAATAAGTTTTTTGTTTCAGTTACACCTTCAGGCAGAAACCCTAAGCGAAAAAGAGAGGAAAAAGAGCAATATTGCAAAAGAAAGTGTCATTTGCTATGCTTAAATAGCTCTGCTTGTGGTACAAACACCAGGCTACTGCAAAAGCTGTGTCTTAGTGCGAGTGGCACTTTGCTCTTCTACCCAAATGATTTAAGCTACACAGCACACATGCAAATAAATATGCAGGGACACCTTTTGGCAGGTAGGTATGTAGCAGAGGCAGCGAGATCTGTATTGCAGCTATAGACGCTCAGCACATTGACCATGTTCAGCCTGGAAATCTCAAAGAAATACTCAAATGCCAGCCCAAGTTTCAAACCCACTGAACCCCCAGAACCCCAAAGTTCCTGCATCTGGTGCTGGAGGTGCCTTGCATTCACAGCCTTTTGCAGGGAGATTTGCAACAAACCTCTTACACAGCTCAAATCAGCGGCTACTTTTGAAAACCTGTCTGCAAGACACTCATTGCAGGTCACTGCCCACACGACTGCTGGAGCTCAGCAGAATTAAATCCTTGAACCAGCCAGGGGCTGCTGCTGTCCCTCATAAGCACAGCAGCAGCACTGCATCATTTACTACATATCTCCTGCAGCCGCTGCCAAATATGGCACTTTGGGGGCATTTATTTTAAGTGTCATTGTTTTCTGTGCATTAACATATGCTCCAGTCAAACCCTTTATTCATCATTGCCAGATATGATGAGCCTTGTTACAGTCTAAATTAAAGAGACTTGAAAGCACTGCCTTAATTTATAACCAGGAGAAGGAAAACAGATTTTAATAAATTTAAGGAACTTACAAACAGTCAAAACCCCTTTTCTAATAAGCATAGCTGGCATGGCTTTTAGCTCTCTAAGCCGCACTGACTCCCTTAGGGGAATGAGCCAAGCAGCTGAGATGGGACATGGACAGCCCCCTACTCCTGCTCTCCCAGGAAGGGACATGAGGTCCCCTTGGATTCATCCTCCCCATTCCTCACGTCTGCAAGGGAAAACTTTATCAAGCCTGATTGTCTTGGTGGAAGATAAGCTTGCTGATTTTTGTATGGTAGTAAATCCTCAAGAGGTGATAGAATTTAAAATTTTTAAATAGCTATGACTAGTTTGAAGCATCAAAACTTCTAGACAACCAAGGTTATTTTATCAGCTGGACTAAAATTACTAGAGGCAACTGAGGCACAGGATATCCACCCTTTCCCAGAGCTGCATTTTTTAACGCAAGTTCAACAACTTGAAGTCTTTTTGCAGAAATCAGATTTGCAGGATCGAAGTGCCTTGCCTCAGATCAGCTGGCAAAGTTCACTGAGGGACCTGGGAATCATCACCCCAAGAGACAGGACCAAGTTCAGCACATGTGTGCATGTACACAAAAAAGCCCCATAAACCACTACAGTTAATGTCAACCTAAAAAAGGAAATCTAGTTAATAGCACGTTAAGAAGTTAAATTCTATTATTACTGAAAATGTTTCCAGCAGAGCAATTACATAGCACCCTTAAAGGAAGTTGCCAGGAGATAGAGCTGGTGATATGATGTTTGTATATGGACTGGCTGAATCACTGCCATCTTGCACCTACCATAACCTCCCCAGGTAGAATATATGATTGCAAACTTTACTTGTGTAGCTAATTACTGATCTACAGCAGCAGGCTAATAAAAGGCCATATGTAGGGGAAAGAGACATTTGGTGCTTACAGAATTAAAATTCTCCACTCTGGGGGGACATGGGATAAACAAACGAACTCCATACAGAAGTCGGAGTGCTGAGAAAGAAAAATTTCACAGTGGAGGCTGAAACACAATTTGGGGTTAATTAACATCCATGAGTCAAAGCCTGCCTGACAGTGTGACCCGGGAGAGATGAAGCAGCCTCCCCGAGGTAAGTCAGAGCACTGCGCAGCAGCTCTTATCCCTGGCTCTCTGCTACCTGCAGGCTCATGCAGTTTGCTAAAGAGCAGCTAGAAGAACACAGACATTGAATTCCTGAACAATTCTTTATTCAATAGTCTTCTTTCAGGGACAAAAGACAGACTGGACATATCTAGTTGGACATTTGGACACTACTTCATGT
This sequence comes from Scopus umbretta, assembly GCA_013400535.1. Classification (NCBI taxonomy): domain Eukaryota; kingdom Metazoa; phylum Chordata; class Aves; order Pelecaniformes; family Scopidae; genus Scopus; species Scopus umbretta. The sequence continues at coordinate 61,533 of VZTL01070352.1, forward strand.
GTTCATTTCACAATGAAATTTTTTCAGAATTATCACCTTACTTCAGCAGGAACAGACACTTCCCACTGGGGACACCACATGTGTTGCCCCTTCTCTACAATCTTGCTTGGGTGTCCAGGCAAAACCAAAGTCTCCATCATTACTGCTAAAAGCACAAGTTCCCACTGTCAGACTAGAAGAAAGCACCTCACTTTTTCACGTGGGACACCAGCATGCAGAGAAATAACTGCATTAAGTAGTTGTTCCAAAACCACTCTTGCTGAGAGAGATGTAGTAAAAACTGGCCTTGCAGTTGTTTGATTTTCACACTAATGAACATGTTAAAATTCATTTCTATCATCTTTATCATTCATAGTGGCAGGGAGCTGAGGAAGCACTTGAGTTTTCCATGCATCAGCTTGCAGGCATGTATGCAGTTTTTATGGCTAAGCATTATGTCTCCTACAGTTACTTGTGATCCAGACCAGCTTCACGTTTTTCTCCCTCAATGTGAAGAGTTTTTGTCAAGTCAAAGAGTTTTTGTCAAGCAGGTTGTGAACAAAATTGAAATAGCCACAGTAAATTAAGTGGCAGAGACAGAGAAGCTCCCTGGGGTGCTACAAAACAATGAAAAGACTACAAAACTTCCTAGAGAATGAGAAAGGTATACCTACACATACATGAGCAGCTATTCCTCAGCCTTGTATCCTATAAAGGTGGCTGTGAAAGCTGCAGTCCTGCAGGTTTTCAGACTGACTGTAGCGCAAGTGCAAATTAAAAGATGAGACGTGCGTGGAGAAACCTGCCAGTCAGAAGGAGAACTACCACCACCATGCCTTGGATCATGACTCCCATTGTGCAGTAGCCCTTGCAGTCACCTGGAACTTGCTTTGCTGAAGTGCAAATGCTGGTCTCTGACCCGCCAATGTTTCCCTGCAGCAGCAACAGCAGCAGGAAGGCAGGACCAGGGGGGTTCAGGTGCCTGCTTCTTTCAAGATGACCCCTGAAATGCTGAGCTCGTGATGTTATTAGCATCAGTAAGCAAGGAAGCCAGCCAAGAACAAAACGTGTTTTATCTTTCCGTCAGTAATTGAAGTGGGCCAGCATTCAACAGCACATGGTGCCAGTATTTCTTCGAATGCCAAATGGGTATGCAACTCAGGCTGCAGAGTGAACGGGCTGAACGCTGCAGCTTCTAAAGTTCAAGCACTGCTCAAGATAGTAACCAGGTACTGGCTCCACATTACATGCACAGGCAAAAAGTTCTCCTGCTCTGGACCAATTTTCACCATTGAGATGGTCAGAACAGGCTACTCAAGTCAAATTCAAACAGACTGAGGGAAAGCCTGAACCTGCCCAAGTCTCTCTACGAGAGACTGGTTTAACCCAGGTGATTTAACAGTGAATGCATCTGGACAGTCCTAGCTACATGCAGTGTTTGCAATCCAGAGATACAAAAGCACAAGTTCAGTGCTGCGGAAAGATACATGGCTCTTCAGATCAAGACATCCAAAAAGGAAACAAGCAGTCTTCATATAAATAGATGACATTAGGATTTTTAGTTTCTCTTCTGACCTACAAACTGGCACAGAGTGCAGAAAGGACTCTTGTAGGTATGCAGGTGCACCAGTGAGACTACTGTCACCATCTTTCACAAATAGCTCGATGAGGACAGTACTTCTGCCAAGCAATTCAGTACAGAGCCAAACCCCTCTTGTGCTCCTTGCCCGTATCGGCTCCCTGGGCAGCTGTGCGAGTGAGGAGGGGACATCCTCAGGGTCTGCAACTAGTTTATGTCCCGTACTTGTAAAGCCTTCAGTTGACTGGCAGCCTGTAAACACAGCTCTCCAACTGGCACTACTTCTACTGGCAATGCACTCCTTGCAAAAGCCCTTAACGTGTTTGCTGGCCTAGACCAAAGCAGATCCTCAGCAACGCTCTAGCACCTGAAACGGGAGATATTCCCACCACAGCCATCAAGGACACAGATGTCTTCTGCCTGGCAGCTTGCATCAGCCTAAGCTGAAGGGCAGCATTTTGCATACACATCAAAGGAGAAACAGCAGACAGGTTACATGCCCTGAGAAGCCTGTTGAGGCAGCCCCCAGGCACTGCAAGCTTCAGCCACGATGAGCCTTAAACATACACCAGAAGTGCTGGTGTTCAGAGGCTACAGTCCATATATCACGCACTAAACAATGGCTAGTAGCATTTGTCTTAACAGAACTGTCATCTCATGTTGTAAGAGCAAAAGAGCCAGGTAATACAAGTCTTTTTGAGTACCTGAAGTTTGTAATAAAGGTCCACATTTATAAACCCAAGACCCTGAAAAAATTATTAAATATAGCATAATTGCCCTGTCCATTCCTGAAGAAAAACAAAGCAACATTCATTTCTGCAAAAACAATTGAAAGCTGTTCATTTGGGAGGGTTATTTTGTTTAGAAAGGTTGTTTTTAGCTTTTTTTGGACTAGCAAAGAACAGAAGTTGAGAAACAAGGGTCTGCACATAAAAGCATTTGAAACTGCTGGCTGGCTAATAGAGTCTAAATATACACTGCAATCTGCCTGTCAGACTTATTAGAGGGTAGTATTGTGTTCTGTATATTACATTACTATTATTGTATTTTCCAGGAGAATGAATTATCCACTGGTAATGATTTCATATGGGTAAATGAGGCTGCTAGGTTCGCTTCATTAGCATCTTTTCTGCAGCATTTAAATTAGAGCTTCTCCTGGACCATACGAAGAAGCAAGTGTTTATTCAAGTGTTTTACCAGCCTGCCAACACAAGCACCTCTGCCTCCCGCAGTTCCTGCCTCTGCTGGGGCTTGTGGAAGCTAAGAAAACAGGAGGGTGTAACACAGACCTGAGAACTGAGCAGCTCTTGACAGAGATGGGATTCGATCCCCACGTGTAGGGTTATCTCCTAACTGCGTGTGACCAGGACAGTGATGTTTTCCACATGTTCATCTCTTCCATAAGAAACACCCTTTAAAGTAGATCAAAGCAAATACCAAGTATTTTTTGGGTGCAGGTAGCTGGGCTAACTGCCCTGTGAGCACTTCTGGGACTTTCCACCCAAGCTCACTTCTGCACTCGGGGACACAGGCAAGGGGCAGGCAGAGCTCCTGCTGCCCATGCCCAGGGCCCATTTCAGATGAGCCAGGGAGACAGTGCAGAACTGTGGGGAATCCCCCCAGGCCCTTCAGACCAATAGTGCTGTGATGCTCAGAGCTGATACTGCCTTTCCATGCTCCTGAACCAGCAACCTTCCACAACTGATGTACGATCCCTGTGCCAGCACCTATGCAACCCTCCAGCATCAAAGCTTGGTCATTTCCACAGCCCCAAAACCCTGCACAGCCAACAGCACAAAGCAAGATGCAGGCAGGACAGGACTGTGCACTCTGCATATGCATCAGCTGCACTGAAATAGTGCAGGCAAACTCAGAGCAAACAGAGGGGCAAAAAAAAAA
>VZTL01070355.1:0-11449 GCA_013400535.1 Scopus umbretta
TGAGAATCCTTTTATATTCATGGAGGTGCCAGGATCACTTGCATTGAGTTAACAGGAACAATTTTCTGAACAGTAGTTTAATGTAGAATTGGATCTGATATCAGCATCTCTTTGAAATAAAATTTGGTTTTTTTTTTTTTCTTAAAAAAATTTCCTCCGCCCTATGCTGTCAGTGTTGAAGCAGGACCAATTTATCTGTCCGCAGTAGAATCTTAATTTTAGATACTGGTAAAACTTGACTTCTGCTTATAGGACTATCTTTTCCACCATCATTAATACTGAAATAAATTTTCCTACGACAGAAAAGACCAGATCTGTGTAAGAGGGAAACACTGGACTGGAAGGACAGGAAGAAATGGTACCGCCTAGAAATTAAGTCAGTGGCTTTGGTTGAAATTTTAGCCCTGTTCCAATGAGTGGCAAAATTTGCATCAGCTTCAGCTGAGCTGAGATAAACCTTAATCTATCATAGATCATAACCGTTTGCCACTTATAATGCAAGTAGTGTGAATATGGGTTTCTAGGCTTCAGGCAAGTCTGATCATTGGTTGGATCATAGCTGCCTTACTGAAGCCAATTGCAAATGTCATATTGACTTCAATGCAACCAGGTTTGGGCCCTGAGGCAACCCTAGGCTTTTAGTCGGTCAAGATCAAGTGTATATAACACTTTCAATACCTGATGAATCATCTCTTAGGAAATAATTTTTCCCATTGCAGGGAAAGAGATGTATTTGACAACCCAATGTGATCCTTCCCTCTTTAACTACTAAAAAACTAATCCAACTAAATCTTCTGGCAGCAGACATCTGAAAAACACGGGAAAATGCCATGCCACGAATGTGGCAATATGCTGTAAAAATAGCTTTACACTGAAATGCTATTTTATTACAGCAGTTGTTATAGTTTCTGGTTCTGGCAGGGATTCCCTCCCCATAAACCCTGGCTTTAAAGAGGGGTGTTGTAAGTCAGCTGTTGTGATTCACATTAGGCTGAAACTTGGCACCAAGACATCTGTACGTTAAAGTCATCCCCTGCAGGTCTTCTGAGCTTTCTCAAAGTGTGTGTGTGTGGCTTGTGCGCAAGACAAATATCGGTCCAGATTCATTGACTGTCCTAAAAGGCTCCTTTTTGGGTTACAGACAGCAGAGCATTATTGCAAGGCAGGAGCAGCCCTAAGAGCAGCCAAGGGCAGGAATGGCTGCATAGGCGCAGCCGCGTGAGCTGGAATACCAGTGTGAAGGTGAACTTCTTCAGTACTGTCTCTCTCTGTTTTGTTTATTATATTTTGCTCTTTCCAAGGTGACAAGGTAGAAAGTGAGAACCCATATGTGTTTCTGGATTTCTGCATCTCTGCACAACTTCTATCTGTCCCAAGCAGCAAGATGTGGAAGCTGCAGGGAAAAGGGGAGACCAGAAAGGACCTTTACCAGCCAGGTCTCTGCTCAGTTTGAATGTGCTGTGTGGGACATGGCAGTGTCTGCAGCAGCAGCAAAAAAGGTGGGTGCAGAGAAATTCCCTACTGCCACGCCAGCACCACAAGGGAGAAGCTCAGCATGAAGCACTGGCATATCTTCCACCTCTCACGAGCTGCGCAGAAGTGTGGAGGACCAGTGCTGGCCTCTCTGTAGAAGGCAGATATTCTTTTGGGGCTTATTCAGGATGACTGGAGGACAAGGTTTGGACAAAATAGTGAAATTTTTCATTTCCTGACAATGATTTCCAGTCATTTTTGGTTAGGAAGAAGCAAGCATTTTTTTCTCCAGTTAGCACTAAGGGAGCCACCACTAGAAATATCCCACCTGGAGGTTAGTGGTTTTTGTAAAGATGGAGATCTGTCACTGTAAGACATCAGGTAAACTAAAGCCTAGAAGTGAATGATTTGTTTGGGGTCACTGTACAATAAAGCTAAGCAGAAAGTGCAGTTATTTGTGTTGTGGCCTGTTGCTGTTAGCATAGGTCCTGTACACAACCAGGCTCAGTCTTATCAGGGTTTGTGCTGCTGCTGAAAGCTGTCAGTGGTAGAGGGGACTGGGCAGCATCCCTCTGGGGAATGGGCATCCACATGCAGCTCTTGGGAATCCCTAGCTTGGAGAGACTTGGGACAGATTTGCTGTGTCAGAGCTGCAGATAAGAGAAGGGGCAGGAAGGTCTTTCAAAAAACAAACACCTCCTCCAACAACACCCCTCCTCAACCTTTCCACCCCATAGGATGGGAAGACATCTCTCATCCTGAGTTGTGTCAATGCTCAGGAATCACCCATGTGGCATGGGCAATGCCGTGGGTTACCTATTGCAGAGGGACAGCCCTGTCACAGGCAGGTCCTCAGTAGGTCTCTGTTTGAAGTTTTGGCAAGGTCTCGATATTTTTTTTTTTCTTTACTACTTGCCTTGCCAGGACAAATGCACTCCTGTTGTTTCGGAGCCAGCTGCACTTCATGCAAAACAGATGCCCATTGCAGACGGCTCTCAGGTGCTACTGCCACCGGCCAGCTTGTGCCATGACTGATCCATGCTGGAGAGGTCATTTTGGGAAAGCTAAAGCTCTGCTCCAGTCTGGTGCTCCTCCCATGGCAGCGTCTGTGTCCCTGCCAAGACACTGAGGCCATGCAGGACCCGCATTTCTGCAGCATCTCCCAAAGTTCCACCAGGTGGGACCCATCCAAGTCTGATGCAACTTTCCCTTGGGGGAAAGATGCTTTCAGAAAATGGAGTGCAAAGAGCAGTTATTGAGAGAAATGTGAGATGGCCTGTTGAGATCACAGCCTCCCACTTGCTCCTGCAGAGCCCCAGGCAGCCAGTGGAGATGATATGCCTTCCTCTCCCTCCTAAGCCAGGGTTTGATTATGAAAAATGAACCACGTGCCCTGGTCCTTGCCACCAGCTCCTTTCCTTGTGGGTTTCTGTGTGCTGCAGTTGCATTTTGCAGACATCTGGATTCAATAACCCCCTTGATACAACCCATAAAATTAGAAACCAAACACTGCAGAAGGCAGAGGTCAGCGAGTGATTCATCCTGATATAATGCGCTGGGGCTGGAGTGCTCTGACTCAGGATGGGGCTTTGCGGGATCCTGGGGGTGCGGTGGGGCAGCCCTCTGCCCATGGCTCCCTGGGCTCTGGGAGGAGAGGTGGGAAAGCAGGGGGAGGCATTCATCTCTTCCGGCATTTCCGTAACCTTAGAGGGAGAGAGCTGGCACCTCCCGCCTCCGAGCATCTTTGCGGCTTGCGGAGGAAGTGCTGTGCATCCCGTTATTGGGAGGCTAATCGAGGACTTGGAAAAATTGGGCTCGTTTCCTCTCCACAAACTTCTTGTATAACTACAGGCAAATCCCTGCTTTCCTTCTGGCCTACTGCTGTGGCCATAAAACTAGGACTCGAGTCCTGTTTTGGGTGGAGAGATCTCCACATGGGCATGACCTTATCCCTGCAGTGTGCTGGGCAGTAAGGCTAAACTGCACCCTGCTGTTGGTCTTCCCTGCCCTTTTGCAATGCCCTCCAAGCACCCAAGTACCTGAGCCATCATCCCTGATGAGAAGGAGGTGGCTGCAGTGTTCCAGTGTCCTCTGACTGCTGCCCTGGCTGTTTGAGGTCCTGGCTGGAGCATGACTCTGCCTGGCAGGACACTTGCTGCCAGCTGGCACTGGTGCTTGGTGCCCTGAGCCTTGCTACAGGTGGTTTCACCACCCCAAACTCCTTCCTGCCCCCATGGCTCTGGGTCACCACTGTCTTGGGCCAGCTTTGGGGAGGTGAGAAATCTGATTCCTGAGTTGGGGTGCCCTTTACTCCTCTCTCCCTGGTGAGCAGAGCTGGAGCTGATGTTTTGTTCTGCAACACACCAACCCCAGGGCTGAGCAGGGACCAAGGGATGGGTGTGGGTTAGACTGCATGCGGACGGGTTTAAAGCACACACTTTAATATATTAAAATGAAGAATGAAAGAGGATTGAATGGAAAAGATCAGAGAGCAGAGCATAGATTTGGACCGGACTGCTTTACTGCTAAGCAAGAATTCACAAAGATACCTTCATGCCTGTAAGCACAAGTGTGCATGCTGGTTGGTGTGCATGCAAGCTGGTGAGTGTGCATGTACTCATTGCCCTGGGTTTACCTTCTGATTTCTGAACCTTAGTGGTACTTGCTTACTTTGCGTTCTCTCTGCAGCCAAGACAGTGAGAAACTTGCATATTTGCGTGATGACAGCAGACATCACTGTTTCATTCACTGTCTCTGGAGCACAAAGGCACTCTCCAAAGGGATGAAGGATTTTCATCATCGTAGGCGTGGGCACTGACTCACCCAGGGACGCTGGATAATGGGGGAGGGATTTCAAAGGCAGGAGAAGAGCCAGAGCCTGAACCCTGACCTTACCTGCAGGGCTGCAAAGACTCAGACAGCCTTTGGTACAGCAAGATGTCCCTTGTGATCTCATTTGGAAGTTCGTTATCACCCAGTGTGTGTGACTTGGCTCTTGTAGGAAATGCAAGACAGGACGGTCAGGGCGAGGACTACTGCTCGGGCTGGTGGCAGCGGCAAGCAGTCGGTGATGTCACACCGGCTCCAGACTGGTGATGTGCGCTGGCCAAACTTGGGAGCTGGGCCAGGGCTTGGTGCCACTGCTTTGGTTCTCACAGAGCTCTATGGCAATGGTGTCTGCTGATCCTGATTAGAAGGAAGAGGAGGGGTTTAAGCCACCCCATGCAGGATCCAGTCTAGACAACGGGTTTTGTTATAAGTATTGTTTTTTGTTTTAATTGTTCTTCCATTTTTATTCCCCCCACTTGACCTCAACACACTGAGACCACCGGTCCTGTTGGCATGAAACCGTATTTTCCTACTACCCTGTAGCCAAGATGATAATCTCTGGAGCTGCTTTCTGGGCAGTTTTTTGGGTGGATAGTATCTGCGGTTTCCCTTGTGTTTGCACAAATATTTGTATCTGCAAACACATGGAGCAACTTTCAGCCCTTGGTATTGCAGAGGATCATCTTATACTTCCAAGCTCTGATGACTCGGAGACTTCTTCTCCCCCTGAATCTGCAGCCTGGGTGAAGCCGTTAATCTCCCAGCCTGCGACACACTCTTTCACAACTGCCCTGCCAAATCCCTTGCTTTGCTGAGAGGGAGCTGACTGACAACTTGCAGTGTTTATAGCTACCCAGGTGCTCCGGCACGGAGGGGTTCTGCAGCTCATTTCACTACCCAGGACTCTCCAGGGAGGAGGCACAAGCCTCATTGCCTGGGGACTGCCTTCCCCAGCCATGCCTGTGTTGAGCTTTTGTGGAAACCAAAGCTTGTGGCATTGTGTGAGCACAGTTTTAGCAGCAGTGGGGGATAATCTGATCCAGGAGGTGGCTGCCTTCACCCTGCAGCATCGAGCCTGGAGCAAAACCCCAGGGATGCTCCTCACCCTCAGTCCCCCTGTTGCTGGTGCAAGGGGGATTCCCTAAAGTTGAGATAGGAGATGGGATTTTTGCAGAAACCTCAGTATCCAGTGCTGGACAAATGAGTTGCTGAGAGAAGGTCTTGCGTTTTGCCGTGAGGCTCTAGGCTGGACTTCAGCAGATGGAGCTGGACCCTCGGGGCAGAGGGGCTCTGTGCTTTTAACATCTGATCATGGATTTTAATACTGGACTGGCAGGTGTTGCAATATCCCAGACCTCAGCCAGGAGGCTTGTGAGGGCGTAAAGTCTGGCTGCCCTGAAAGTGCTCTAAGAGTGTATCCATAAGCTTTTCTGTGGCGCAGGCTGTGCGTGGTCAGCATTGTGCAGCTTTGCAGAGGCAGCTCTTGGTCACTTCCCTACCCACTACGGATCTCGTTCCTTTTAAGGTGAATTTTAATCCCATCTAACTCTGCTGAAGGTAAACTGATATTCCCTGAGGAAGCACAGACAGGATCAAAGACTGGTGAGATCTTTTTTCTGGAAAGTTTGGCTGGATTAGGCTAGGCTTTTATAAATATGCACATCAAGTACATGACCTGTGTTTCATTTCAAGGATATTTTATTAACTTTATTTTTTTGACTTGTCATGACTTGAATGTGGCTTGGCTGAATGGCTTCAAACTGTTAATAGCTTTGGCCCTGGTGTGAGCTTGTGCTGTTAACTAATTTGCAGCGGGTTTCTTTAATTATAAATGCTCTTACTTTTTCACATCATTGCAGTCTGCGTGGCAGATACATCTTTTTAGAAACCACGTGCCTAGGCCGTGAGGTATTTGTAAAGACTGTGTCTCAGCTGGGAGTGCAGGCACAGGCCACACAGGCATTGGGACATCTGCAGGCAGAGGACCAGACGTGCATTGGGAATCCCAAAGAGAAAAGTGGTGTGTGGAGCTCTTAGCAAGAGGATGGAAGCTGAAAAATCACACCCAAGTAGTCCTAAATGATGCAGCCAGAGTAGTCAGCTGCAGATGAAAAATGTTCATCTTTATCTCTCCCCAACAGTGTTTCTGCTCTGCCATGGGTGTTGCAATGTTTTGGAGCCTGCAGAGCTGTGTGGAGGCTGAAGCACCCTTGCAGGGTGGCATCTGGTCCATCTGGAAACGCCCAGCGAAAGGAGGAAAAACAAATTAAGTAAAAAGCTCTTTCTGCTTTCCTAATTGCTGATGTTTCAAAAAATAAAACAACCCAAAACAAAACAAACAAAAACCTCCAAGGAGTTCATGGTGGTTTTACTGCGTTGTAGCCCTGACTAGTTTTAATAACGCCGCCCCTGGGGCTGGGGCTGCTTGCTGCTGCTGGTGCCTTTTGGGGTAACTGAAGCAAATCGGGCTGCCCTCTGCAAAGGGAAAGGCAAGTGCTGAAACAAAAGGCCGTGCTGCCAGCTCAGCATGGTGGAGAAGCCATGGAGTCCTAACTTAGTGCAGAGATCAGCCGCAGAGGGAAGGAGAAGTTAGTTAGATGGAATAAATTGCATTATGGGGCTTGCTGGCAACTGGGTGCAGGAGAGCTGCGGTGGCTGAGGAGTGCCTTTGCAGCAGGCAGCACGGAGGGCAGGGCATCCTTGTCCGGACATGCTGTCACAAGATTGGGGCTGTTGGGGTGACCCGACTGATTTGCACCAAGGACATGTTCCTCAGAGCCCTGGGGAAGGATCTGGACTTTGAGGTGCTGCTGGGCTCCAGCAGGTTTAGCCTCAGGGTAACAAGAAAGCATCGGGGTGCAGTAGGTGTTTGGCATTTGTTAGGTCCAGCTCCCCTCCTCCTATTGTACTTTTTGCTTTCCACCTGCAACCCAGCACCAGTAGCCAACAGGGTAACATGGATCATGGTGGTGGCCCATGCGTGACATGCAAGCATTGTGTGGGCTGAGCTCTGAGGGCTCCGTGCCTGCGGGCCAGTCTCCTGCGTCAGGTCCCATGGAGCACCCTGGGTGTGGTGTGCAGCGGGAGGTGCCGGCTTCTGAATCACACTTTGGCTCCAGCCAGCCAAACCACACGTACTCTGCAACCATGCAGCTCAAATCTGAAAAAATAAAAAGCTTTTCCAATTTCCCCCCATCCCTTCCATTGCCCCCAGCTCCAAAAGCAAAAGGAGAGTTCAGTAGTTTCACACAGCATCCAGTTTCAGGCAAATGTTTTCTGTAAAGCTAATTGAAAATTATCCTCCGCACTGTTCCCACTCACACGGGAGTGTTAGGAAGGTCAGGGCCATGGTGATGTTCCCGCACATCCCTGGGACTGGGCTCAGGCAGCCGCCGCCCGGCACGCGGTGCTGGGGAAGGTACTGAGTGGTTACAGCGGCAGCCAAGAGGTTTTGTCAGATCCTCATAAACTCTTGAAGCTTTATGGCAACTGCTCAACCCCAGAGAATAGCTGTCCCAAAGAATTTATGATGCAAATGTTCAGCCCAGACTTTTCAGAGGCGAGTGTGAAATGGCTTAAAACATCAGGATTTGCATAGCATGAGCTGATTGGGATGTGTAGGTGCCTGTAAAAGTGTTTTTAGCATAACCCCTCTCTCTTTTCTCTGTTTTATTTGATGCCTACCTTGCTCAGTGAGGCTCTGCGACTGCTCTGGGTGGGAGCCATCCCAGGGGATCCACACTGGACCCTATGCGGGGAGGCCATGGCTGATGTCCACACATCACTGAGGGATCCTGGCCTGTTTGGATGGGCTGGATCCATCTGCAGGCTGCTGAAGGGACACCCTGCCTGGGTGCAACTCTATCACGTGCCTTTCTCAATGCTGGGTTTGGATGTACAGACAAGGGCTGTGGCAGGAGCGAGGCCCTGTGTGAAGGCTCAGGTTTAGGAGCTGGGCATTGACTTTTGGTGAATTACCTTCATATTCTTAATTCACTGCTCACTCATGAGTGTCACAACAAGAGAGCCTGGAAAAATGCCCAAACACACCAGAAAGGAATCTAATTTCTTTTCAAGGGAGTTGCTGCAGAAAAACATTTGAGTTATTTGCTAAGCTCCAATAATGATACTTTGCATTTGCATTGCAGCTTCCACCTAAGGGCATCTTGGCAGAGCCGGTAATTAAACCTCAAAGTCCTTGTGAGGGAGACAAAGCCCTTTTCTAACATTTGACAGACAGCTAAACTTTGGGCCAGGGTCAGATTAAGTGGCTTGCTCGGAGATGTACATTGAGTGTGTGGCAAATCCAAACTCAAACAAGAGCCTCGCTCAGCCCAAAGAGACATTTGGGATTCTGGTCCCTCTGCTCTGCTCCAGTTGGCTTTTTGTAATCCTCTGTCTGATGGCAGCTCAGAGACATCCCTTCTTGGTATTAAAAGCAGAAAAGTCTTTTGTCAGACATAGGCAACAAGGAGAGCTAATTTCAAATTCAATTTTGGTTTAGAAAATGCAGCTTGGTCTGCATTACCTTAGCAGCCAAAGAGTTATCTCTTAGGACTTTGCACGAGTGCTATATTCATTTCAGGTCTGTTTTCTTTGGAGCTTTATGGTCAGTAATTAATGGTGTAATTACACATCGATGTAATGACGGCTCCTGACACAGCAAAGCTCGGGGCAGGGTGCTGAGTGTCACTCATTGTTCATTCCTGTTTCTTTATTTTGGAGCATGGAAGCAGGCGGCTTTGGGGTTTGCTTGGAGCCAGCTGCCTGGTTCCTTGTGGAGGAAGCCTTGTGCACCAGCACAGGGTCGGAAGGCACCAGCACCCCACAGAAACCCAAACATCCCTTTGCCCTCCTGGCAAGGCTCTTGACATTTCCTATTGCCTTTCCCACTAGCCAGCCACCTTCGTCCACTGGGCAAATCCCAAAGCAGAGGACCTGGTGGGAATTTGGCATGGCTGGCCACCCGTCAATGGGGCAGAGCTGAGCCTGGCAGAGCTGTTTGAGCTGAGGGTGTTTTCTCTGCACCTACTGGCCGTTTCTGGGGTTTTGAAACTTCCTCCCGTCCATGCAGTGTCTTGGCTGAACAAGAGCAGATCTGGGGGTTGAGTGCATTCTGGGGGGTTAGAGCATGCAGGTACAGGCAAGCAGGTGCATGTGATGGACTCTCTAGGCTTTCTTTCCCATAGGGAGCCACACTTGGCTGTACAGTTTCATCATGTAGCGGTGGTGCAGGCAGGATGAGGTCTTGCGCCTGCTCTCTCATCCCCTTCCACCCCCTCAATGGTGAGGATGGGTCTCCCTGTTCTGGACTATCAGAGGACAGGCAGACCCCAGAGGCATCTGATGGAGTTATTTTAAGGTTTGTCACCTACGGTTCCTGCCCTTGGAACAATGACTTAAGCCCTCGGGTGTTTTCCCTGTCATGCAGCCCCTATCTCTGCCCTGTTCCAAGCACAGCCAGTGCAGCAGCCGGTGCCACCTGAGCCCTGACATCCATCAGGATACAGCCAGGCTGGAGGGACACAATCACCCATGAATCAGACCTTGACTGCTCTTCCATCCCCATCTACTGGCCAGCCTAGAAAAGAGCTTTCTGGGGACATTTCACAGGGCTGCAGAGTTTGCAGACAGCTGTGGTGGGAACAGTTGAGTTGCACTGACCCTGTGATCCTTGTGCCATCCCCACTTGACCACGGTCAGGAAGGTAGGACCAAGAGTGATCTCGCTGCAGGGAGAAGTGGTTCACTCTGATTTTGGGGGGGACCTTTGCAAGACCCTGTGGAGTCTGTATGCAGAGAGGGAAGCTGCTTTGTGCTCAGCTCAGATTGGTGTTGGGTCTCTAATGATGTGTTGGAGTTTGTTTTTCTCCTTCCTGTGTTGGGTTTTAGAGAAGAAAGTGTTAGTGGGGGGCCAGGAGTGGGATGGCAGCTCCCCACACCCCTGTGAACACCACATGTCCTTGGGCGAGTTCTCAGCTTTCTACTTTCTCAGTGTATTTTTCTATAAAACAGGAGCGGCAAAACCTTCATGCCTCACTGAGAGGTTGCCAGGCATATGTGGTGTTCTTGAGTAAAACTGTTTCAGTCTTGTTTTCTTGCCCCTGTGTGAAGGGAGCAGAAATTCTCAGCAAGCTGGGATGGTGGCTGGATGCAGGGCAAGGGCAGGCAAGTCCTGATGGCTTTTCTGTGCTGGTTTTGTAGTGCTTCTGGTCTCTTGGTTTGCCCCAGCTGTAATCAGAGCTGTGCAAATGGATGACAGCAATGTTGTGAGGGTGCTTTACTGGTAGAGCTTGCTCCTAGAGGTTAGAATGGGACAGTGATATCATGGGCACTGGGCGTGCTGCTGCCAGGCTGGAAAGTCTGGTGGATGGTTTGTTGTTTGCAGGCAGCGTGTAGAGGGGTTGAGTCAGGGTGATGAAAGCAGGGCAGCAGCTACACCAGTGCTCCCTGCAGAGAAATTGGCTTGGAGATGCCTCTGGGAATTGCAGCTATCAGGTTTTGCAGGTTCCTGGCTGTGGTGGCTGAACCCCAGCCCTCCCTTGGAGGACTGGGCTCCCCGGAGCACAGCACTGACCTCCGGTTTTAATTGATTTTTCAATTTGGTTGATGTCTCCATCTCAGTACTCGGGGAGAGAAAGCTTCAAGGCGGGGAAGCCCTAAGCAGACAGGAGACCTGGCCCATGCCCAAAGCAATAAAGCACCCGAAAAGGGGGGGTGGGGGTGGAACAGAGGACAATAAAGCCTCAGAAAGCCCAGCCTAGCAGGGAGGTTTTACTCTGCCTTCTAGGCAGCTTTAAAGTCACATTGTCTGATTATCCTGCAGCGCGAACAAATTAGCCTGTGATTTAAATGGGGGGTGTAATTACCAGTCATCAGACCTGGGTGCTGCCGCGCTCTCCTCCCTGGTGAGACAGGTGCTCGCGTTTTCATGCCCAAGCGGACACTGTGTTTTCTTGTTGCTGGTGAAGCTGCTGGTAGTACAAGTCTAAACTTCTACCCAGGGAGCTCGTGTCTCTGGGCACGAATGTTACCAGGAGGTTGTGCCAGGAAGGCCATTTCCCTGGTCGCCCACAGAAAGGGTGACAGTGTTCCCCTGCAATGCATCGCAGGGTGGCTCCTGCTGGCGCAGGGACATGGGCCCAGGG
>VZTL01070360.1:319-14054 GCA_013400535.1 Scopus umbretta
GAGCACAAGTCTTATGAGGAGCAGCTGAGGGAACTGGGGTTGTTCAGTCTGGAGAAGAGGAGGCTGAGGGGAGACCTTATCGCTCTCTACAACTGCCTGACAGGAGGGTGTAGCGAGGTGGGTCTCAGTCTCTTCTCTCAAGAAACAAGTGAAAGCACAAGAGGAAATGGCCTCAGTTTGTGCCAGGGGAGGCTTAGATTGGATATTAGGAAAAATTTCTTTACCAAAAGGGTTGTCAAGCATTGGAACAGGCTGCGCAGGGAGGTGGTGGAGTCCCCACCCCTGGAGGTATTTAAAAGATGTATAGATGTGGTGCTTAGGGACGTGGTTTAGTGGTGGACTTAGCGGTGCTAGGTTGATGGTTGGACTTGATCTTAAATGTCCAACATAAACAATTCTATGACTCTATGAAATTAAATATAATAAGGGAACAAGGCCAATAAGGTGAATCCCCCAAAGGTTCCCAAAAAAGACAGCACAAACTGGAAGCACCAGTAAATGGCTTCATGAATCAGAAAATGTATTTTGGGAAGCTTTTTTTTTTTTTTTTTTTTTTCTTTTGTTTTTTAAAGGGCTTATGGAGGTGGAAAGTGANTCCTAAGTTTCACACACAGTTAAGGGGGGTGGTGAGGAGCTCACTTTGCCTGTGGCTGCCAAGAGCTTCCAGTTGCCTGTAGGACCATGGTGGGGTACAGACTGGAGCTTAGGTCAACATCCTGGCAGAAAGTTGCTGCCTGCTGTGACATGGCCATGGAATCACCATGGCTGGTGCATTCCTGTGACACAGATGTTGTCTTCCAGCTTTCAAGAAAGAAGAAACAATTTAATAATTAATAATAATAATAATAATAATAATAATACAATAACTGATAATGTTGTGGAGGGAAATTAAGTAGCTGTATTAACAATTTAAAGAACAGAAGTTCATCAAATGTTAAAAGAGGATAAATGCAGCAGATCCTACCCACCACCCCATTTTAGAGATTTGTGCTGCTGCTTTCTGCTGAGATTTGTGGGTTTCAAGGCTAAATTCTGGAAGAATAATGCTTGTCAAGTTGACCCAAAGTAATATTTCACATCTTTGGAATTAAAGACATGTCCAGTGCCAAATCCTGCATCCAGAAGCAGCTGGCAGTGCTGAGGATGTGTCAGCACGAACTGCAAGATCCACATCTCTCTTCCCCTGAAATGGCACAGGTTGCCCAGAGGGGTTGTGGGTCTCCATCCTTGAAGATACTCAAAAGCCATCTGGGCATGGTCGTGGGCAACTGGCTCTGGGTGGCCCTTTATGAGCAGGGGGATAGGACCAGATGACCTCCAGAGGTCCTTTCCAACCTCATCCAGCCTGTGATCTGGTAAAGCTGGGTGGACAACAATTTTCTGTCCTGCAAGAATTCAAAAGCTGTTCTGTTTTATGTGGGGTTGAAGTCAAATTCTTTTCGTTCCTGAAATGCACATGAGAGAAAGAAAAACTTTATCTCTTCCCTCCGTTGGTGTTCAGGTGTTCTCCTGGCATTTGCAATGCCAAATGTCATGTCCCTGCTGTGCTAGATACAGAACAAGGTAATTTTCCCATCCTAGGCATGGCCTGGGGATTGATATCTTCAGCTGGAGCCACTCACTTTTGTAGGAATTAGCAAAGGTGTCTGCTGGTTCATACCCTGAATCTCCATCATCACAGGTGAGTGGTTTTATGAACTGTTGGCTCTCCTGGAGCATGGGAAACACACTGTCTCCGCAAGCAGAAACTCCCTGTTGGTGCAATGGTGGGTCCTTCCCTGCAAAGGAGAGCTGAGATAAACTGGCTGTTTTTTAAACCAATTTTTTTTCCCTGAAACATCCTTGTGCAGCTCCTGTGCTCTGCGGAGGCTGCAGCAGAGAAGGAGGAGGTGCCCAGAGAGGAAAGGATTGGGATTTTAGCCTGGGTGGGAACAGCATTGTGTGACTCTGGGAAAGACAGTGCTCCCCTGGGCACTAAAAGGAGCAAAATGTGCAGAGAAAAGACTTACGGGAAAGTACACCACTGCCCAAGGGGTCTGGGGCAGGCATCCTGATGATTCCTGACGCACCCTAATGATGCCACCCTGCTGCCCTTCACCGCTCTCTCTGCTCCTTCCCACACCTCCAAATCCACAGCTGGCTCTATATTTCCCTGCTATCAGTGCTGATATCAGACCACAGGGATGATTTGATAAGTTAAATCTATGCGGGCATCCCTCCCCAGGACACAAGATGCCTACTACTGATGGGGGATGCTCCATTGGCAGCAAAAAACTTGGGCACAGGAAGGATGGGGAATAACCCTCAGATATAAGACCCCTCTTGACTTCTGGAGGTTGAAGAGGTCTGACTTGCTGCAGCAGCTTGAAACAGCGGAAAACCCAAGCATCTGGAGCAGATGCTGTGCAACGATACTGAAGTTATTGAGGCCACAAGACAGAGCAATAAATCACAGTGCGTTACGGGGATGATATTGTTATCTTTATGACGTAAAACCCTCCCCCACCCTGTCCCCCTCCTGTCCACATGACTTGCAGCAGAAGCAGCCCACTGCAGTTTTGCAAATTAAATCATCAGGGACAGCAGCAATTCAGATCTCAAAGCAGATGGAGGGGAGAATCGGGTATCTAGAGCATACGGGCCTACACCCAGCTTGGTTTTGCAGGCACAAGGTGTTGCAATGTACCCTTTCCTCCCTCTTCTGGCATTCAGCTCATGCAAAAAAAAAAAAAAAAAGAAAAAAAGCTTTGGGACTGATCTAGTTAACCCTTTTTCCCTGCCAGGAGCTCTCCCTCATGGGACTGAAATGGATGTGAGCAATGCTTGCAAGAGCTAGGCGCTCCCCAAAACAGCTTCTGTCCCACAAACTGCTTCCTAGAGTACTTTGAAGAGTCAGTACTTGCTCCAAAGTCCATTAAGTCCCACAGAAATCTTCCCATAATTTCCGGTGCGTTTTAAATCACAGCTGAAAATAAATAATCACCAGGGAAGAAGTTTATGGAGGGAAGGCAAATCACACTGGCAGGTGGTTTGGCAGAGTAGATGCTATAGACAGGACCACAAGGAAGTTGGTGAGGGAATGGGTGAACACTGAAAATGCATTTACGAGGGCTGAATGAAAATAAATATTCTTGAAATATGAAGTACACTTTTTTTCTTCCCCACAGTCTGTGGTGGAACTGCCTTATGTTTGCTAATGTTCTTCAGAGGAAAGAGGCCATTTTCAGCAGGGTAGGAGGGTTTCAGCAGAAATATAGCAAAATTTAAATGGCAATAAAGACAAAAACAGGGCCACCAGAAGACTCCTTCCCACTTACATATTTGCAGCAGGAACTGGTGAAAATATAAACACATTTCACAGGCAAAATCACTCCTTTTCACAAAATTTCATTATTGCATCAGAAGCCATTCCATTAGTCCTCCAAAACCAAACTGATGAAACTTCCATATAGTCAGAAGTTCTCATAAATGCACCTTTTATGCCATAAAAATATAGTCAGGTTCTTTGACAGGACCCCCGTCTTCACTGTTTCCACAGTGAACAAGAACAGTGCTCGCTTCTGGTGACAGCCAGAGTTGACACTATTTAAATATTTCAGTATTACATTTCCATTTTCATTTTGTCATCACCTTTTGGCTGAAATTCTCCAGGCCTGGCCAGCTCAAAGTAAATAGCATGAAGAAATGAGAACCAAAAAATCCCAACCTACTCATTTTTTGAGAGTGATGTGATTACAAAATTAAATAAAAGCCTACATTTCCTCTTCCAAATAAATGATTATGATTTAAACAAACAGACTGGGAGGGGGAGACCTGCAGTTTTGAAAAGAGCTTAGACAGTGAATTACATTTTACTGAGGAAAATGGGACTGACCTGGCCAATGCTTCTAGTGAAAAGGTCATCCCACAAGGACACAATAGTTGTCCCCATTTCCAAAAAGTGATTAAGGGTAATAATAAAGATATACTAAAGAATAATAAAAATACAGCTTTTGTCCCAGTGAAGCATGGCCAAATGCTTACTCAGAAATCAGAAAGTGAAAGAAATAATGTCTCCCACATCACTTTTTCTCTGCTTTATTATGGCAGTCTACCTCATACTGGAGGTATACTTGTAGACGTTAGGTATGGTTACAGCTTACGGAAACACAGTTTGCAGGTCATGTTACAGATGGGCAGAGAAAGATGTCAGAAAACTCTGCCCTTGCTTTTATGAGCATCTAGGATGCTCATCCCTCCTCTGAACTTATTTACCAGATAGTGCTCATAGCTTGAGAGTTCAGCCCGGGAAGTTCAAACGCCTGCCTCCAGCCCAACCTATTTCCACTCAGGTTCTGCCGATAGCCCACTACAGCCTCTTGACCTCACTGTTAATTATGGAATTACGTCCTATAAAAAGGGCATAGCGCCTTGAAGGAGCCAACTGCACTCTGCAAATTGCTCAAAATGGCACTAAAAGTCAGTCAAGATGTTCAGCCTGTGTAGACATGCCATTAAACGAGTTTAGCAATTACCTGATTCTTCCCTGAAACCCACCTGAAGTACCCATCTTTCCTAGCAATCAACCACTCGCATTTTATTAGTATGATAAATGGTCACAGAGTGAAATGTTGAACAAAAATGGTCTCTGCTGGAGGAGTCAGGGCAAAGGAGGCCAGGATAAAGGTAATTTGGGCATGTCCTAATTTTTGAGGTGTGCCACTCATAAGGCTCAGGAGTTGCCTGAAGTTGCCTGAAGGAGTTGCCTGCAAGAAGCAGATACCTATGTATTACTGTGCTGCATTTTTTCCCTTAAGTGCTCTGCCCCTAGCAAGCAGGACAGCACAGCTGAGTGAGATTTGTGGTGGTTAACCTCTCCAGCTGCCACAACCATCGTTCTCTGCTTCTGCTTCTGCTTCTTCCAAGAAGAGCCACAGCTCTGCGGGGAGATATCTTCCAGCTCCTTCAGGTCCCAGCTGTAGGCACAGATGGGACAAAACAGTGCAAGATGCTAAATCTGCCTCCACAGCCCACATGAGAGCACTGTGCTGAAGGTTGTGCTGGCTCCCAGTCCCCTCAAGCCTTCATCAGCAGATCCCTCCCTGCCTGCCAGAGTGGAGAATCAGCATCCCAGAGCAGGAACCAGAGATGCCAGGAGGTGAAGTGGCTTTGCCAAAGCAGCCTGGCAAACCAGTGGCAGCTCTGGGAATGAATTCTGGCTTAATCTCCTGGCTTGAGACAGGACAACCACTTGAAAATGCCGTGTCCCCTACTCTTACCAACAGATTGATCTCCCAAAATAGAGGCACAACCTTTGCACGCAAAACCCCTGGCTCAAAAAGGCAATGATTTAGCTCTCAGCTGAATCAGACGTTCGCAGAACATGCAACAACAGGAAACCAAAAAAAAAGGGGCCACCTGTTGCAACCCTGCTTTGTGTAGAGAAATAAATTTATGTAATGAATGAGCTGAGGAGAGGGTACTGGGGCATGGAAGGAGCTGTCAGAAGGAAGCCATTTCCTTTGCAAATCCCAGGCAGAGGGTTTCATGCTTGCTTCAGGGCAAGGGCTCTGGTGAAATGGACTTTTCACAGCTACCAAAGAATTTTTACTGCACCCTTAATTTAGTTCCCCAAATTAAAAAAAAAAGAAGTGTAGGTACCCTGGGGGAGTGTGCGGTTCGTCCATGTGCTTAATATTGGGCTGGATAAACCCCAAAGAGTCCATCTAACCTTGGAGCTACCACTGGGAGAGAATGAATCTGTCAGCTGTACGTATCGCATGCTTATCCCCCCGCACACGTGCGTGCACGCGCACACACACACTCACATGGCACTTGATGGATGAGATGATTTGAAGTTTTTGACAACAGCATTTTGTTGTGGGGAAAAAATGTTTTTTTAGAAAGTTGCAGATAAATGAGCAGAGTTTACTGGAGTGCAGGGAATGCAGAAAGCAACAGAAAGTCAATGAATTGTGAGGTGAATGGCAAATGCAAGTGGCCATTTTTTTAAATTAAGCCATGGAGCCACAGAGGAAATCTGATCTTCACCTCCTTTACCATTAGTCAGAAGGGAAAGGATGGGACAGGATGAGATGGGATAGGATGAGATACGGAAGGGTAGGGCGGGGTAGGGTAGGGTAAGGTAAGGTAGGGTACGGTAGGATAGGATAGGCTAGGCTAGGATAGGAAAGCAAAGCAAAGCAAAGCAAGGAAAGAGGTAAATCCAGTAAGCTTGTTGGCATGAGACGTCATCAAAAAAATATTAGTTCTGTACCCAGTCTCAGCATCTCCTGCAGGAGCTTTTCTCCTAGCTGTTTGGCCTCATACTTTCCTTCTTGCTGTTTCCACTGGCAGGGATGGTTTTTGTCTTGTGGACATGCTGAGCAGGGCAGTGTGGACCATGTAAAAGAGGACTGAGCCACAGACAGGACTTTTTGGTGGGGGTGACAGAAGATCAGCATTTGACCTCTTTCCCTTGGGGCACTTTGTCCAAACCAGAACTGGAAGGGACTCAGCTGCCTTTTGTCCAAAGTTGATGACTGTGTGGTGGTAGTCACATCTCCAGGCTGTTGTACAGCACTGCACAGCATTTTATTGGTATTATTTGTTATATTTGCAAACACTGGAGTCCATGTGTCTTACAGATGAAGAGCAAATCCATATAAGCTAGACCTTAAAAGCTAGCAGGCCAGGCTAAAAACACTCTTTTTCTAATAGGGGAGAAGCAGACATATAGGCCCTGTCTGCACTAGCAAATGAAACAGATTTTGGCCTCCCTGCTGGCCCTGAGGCAAGCGGCACAGCCCAACTGTGGTGGTTTCATCCATGACATCTATTGGGCACAGTCCCCAGTCTGGGCTAGTCCATGAACGATGAACAAGTGCTGCTGGGGGAGCACTGGCTGGACTGGACTAAAGCAGTTTCATGGTCCATGCCAACAGTTCAACAACACAGACCATCGCTGGGCAGTGCTTGGCCTCCTGTCCTGGCCCTGTGTATCAGCAGCATCCTGCTTGCTGATAGCTCGGAAGGAAGACCTTGGGATTCTTCATTTAGACAATTTGACTCGCCAGAGCCATGTAGGTGTGTTACATGGGCATCGTAAAGCACTCTCCAGAGGGGCTTGTGTAGGCAGGGTGGAGACATTATAATCTTTGAATGAGCTCTAGAATAAAGAGGACTACAATGATTGTAGCACTGCCCACATTTACAGCTGTAAGACAGTGCCAGAGCAGCTTATGTTCCCTGAGCAGGAATCCCCTGCTCCCCTTGTCACCAGTCCTATGTGATGCTGCGTGTGGGTGCTGAGGCTGGCACCATACTGTCCTCTCCACTAGCGCTGGAACAGAGCATGGTCCTACCAGCCCCAAATCCCTGTCAAGTGAATCTTCACCCACTCATATGGACTGCAGCCACCTTCAGCAGGGAAATCAAGCTGTCTGTAAATGAAATGCAAAGGACTACAAAGGGCTGTGTGGGTCCTGGCTGGACAATGTTCAGCACCAGTGTCAGGGCAGGAAAGCTGGCAAGAGAAACCAGCATCTTTACACAGGGCAAGGTGGAGCTAGGAGTTTCTCTTGAAGGCAGTAGGGTTTCTCTTCTAGAGAGTTGTGACCTCTGGGGTTTGTCCAAGAGTGGCATTTAAGGTAGAAGAAGCCCATCATTGCAACCTCTAGTGTAAGAATTGTTATGTATAACAGGAGGAAGATGAAGAAAGGACACAAAGGACAAATGAAAAAGGAACGGAAAGGAGAATGGTATAGTGTCTTCAGATAAGCATTCCAAGGGTGATGCAAGGAAGGTATTAATGTCATCGTAATATTGACACTGGGTTAAAAATCTAAAAACCAATGTAAGACGTTTTATGGTCTGTTAAATCACATGATGAAAAGCATTTTGTACAGAAATGATTTTACAGGAATGATCATTGTTCTCCAAGAAAACAGACCAATACCAAATGGAATTAATACAACAGAATGGAAAATTGGTAATAATAATAATAATAATAAATCCTGCAGTTAGACTTTCACAGCCTAATTATTCAGAGTCTTAGTCACTAATGGCCTGAGACATCCCCATCACAGATAATGTAAGTAGTCAGTAGAAATGTGATTGGAGATAAGTGGCCTGAATTACTCACAAGTAGGAATAATGATAAATAAGAAATATATTTTACAGTTCTTTCATACCCCCAATCTGTGACTCTCAAAGAACTTAATGAATCCATATAACCCTTTGGTGGCAGAACACTTTGACAACCTGAAAACACTGCATTTGTAAATGAATTAGGCAGAATGTCCAATGGCCCTGCGGTTTCTATCTATTAAGCACCTTGCCCTCCATAATCACCAAATGAAAATGCCACTGTTCTCTGACCTTGCACTTGAAATTCCTTGAAAGATCTGAGAAATCTTCAGGTTCTAGCAGGTTTTCAGAGCAATGGTTCAAACATTTTCATTGTGTTGAGCATAATTCAGTAAACTGACCCTGGTTTCCATCCTTTCCATTCCTACACACATAAAGACATTTCTTGGTCTATCAGTGAAGCTCTCTTTATCAGTTATCATCAAGGAGACCATCTTCCTGCTAATTTGCATTGCTTTCCTCTTGCCATTTCCACTCTGATTATGCAGTGCCTTTCACAGTCCTGTGTGGTTCTTACAAAGGACTATTACATCACTCATTTTAGTCTACAACAGATATTTAAGTTAAATGAGCTTCAGATCTCCAGAAGTTGGTCCAAGTTCTTAATAGCATCAACCGAAAGAGGCAAGTTTCTCTAGAAAGTGATTAACAATATTTAAGACACTTAACAATGTGGACACGCCCTTCAGTAACACCTACATGATTCTTAGCTTTTTTTACTGACAACAAGCAATGGGGAGAAAGAAGAGGGCCTTGCTCCATGCAGCCAGGCACTTCTCCAGGAGTGCTGCTGCTGGTGCTGCTCAGAGCATGGCCTGAGGACATTCTCTGTTGTATATTCATGGTAAATGAATTCCCTACTCATGGCTAGAGTGGTAGCATATGGCACAGCAGTTAAGTCTAGTGTTGGACCTATTGCACTCTAACTCCTGAGCTCTTCTTAGGCTGAAACACAACTCCACCTCTCAGTTCTCCTCCTCTTTCAGCAGTAACCTTTCCAGGGTACCAGTGTAGAAACCCTGCTTGCAGACGCAAGCCCATGTGGTCTGTGGGATGTTTCAGGGTTTTGTTCTCTTATTGTTAATTGTGTATTGGTACTAAATCACATATGTCAGAGTCCATCTAAGTCATTATCCCTGGTCCTTGTGCAAAGGGACACTAACATCCCAGTGGAGCACAGCCCTTGTGCTGGGTGTCCCCATGTGAAATGCACCCTGAAGTCTCCCTAAACTTATGTGAGTCTGTGAAGTTATTTAGTATATGAGTACTCAGACTGGTAGGGGATTGTCTTCTCGACTTTAGTCACAGAAGAAGTGAATGAGAAGTTTGTCACCATCCTGGAGGGTCCAGGTTCAGATCCATAGACCTGATTGAAGCCCAGACACTTCTTCTATACTTTCCTTTTTGGAAGCTGGACAACTATTGTTTTTACCATTTCATGTTTTGCAATATGCATTCTTCTCTTGTGGTGGAGAGTCTCAGAAGCAGCTGAAGCTAGACATCATATTGTGATTGATTCAAGTTATTAATTTAATTGATAACCCAGGTATTTGCCACGGAAAGGTAAAAAATGATCTCTGACCTACAGTAATAAGCTAATAGTGTTTGTGTTACCACTTTAGAGAAAGGTGGTGGGGAGAGAGAGAGATGAGAAATTCATAAATATATTCATGCCTTCATTCCACTCCAAATGATTAAACACCCCTAGGTTTGTAAAAAGAGAGTGCAAAGGAATTCTTGGAGTTCCTGGTAAGCAAATCAGTCATTAATAACAAACAATTCATTGTGGATAGAAACACCTTCTGTTTGATTCTTTACAACACAGAAGCATCATCAACTGCCTGGCATGGAACTTTTGAAAGGTCAAGATTAGCATTTAATCATATTTTGGAATGCTGATAAAGGGTATTTTTGCTGCTAGCAAAAAAAATAAAAAAAATCAAGACTTCATTTTACATATTCCCAGCACATTATTCAACGCAAGAGAAAAACAATCTCCAACTGATTTAGAAACCGAAAACTTGATTCTCTGCTGATTGGCAACCAGTTATTATTGCTCTTTATTATTTGTATGCCAGTAGCCTGAGGATGCACCGACGTGATAAATACCGTGTGCACATACTGGAATGGAAAGTTTCTTGCCTAAATAGTCAAAGCAAATGCTGGGAGGAGAGAGAAGGAGCAGAGGGGTGGAGTGATTTGCTCAAGGTTACTCCACAGGCCAGCAGTAGATGTGACAACACAGTCCCAATCTGTACAACACGTATCCAACAGTCATGTTCTTGGATTGTAGGTGAAGGTGTTGACCTCAGCCTCTGGAGCGTGCCCCTTCATTTGACACTATATTATTTGTATATTTATTTCTATACTATATCATCCTGCTTTGTCCCTGACCAAGAGACCACACAGGGCCAGCAGAAGCAGCAGCTAGAGCTTTGCCACAGCCACCCATATGCAAGGCAGATATCAATGAAGATACCACCATTTTGAGACCTAAGCACAGCCTTCTACAGAGCTTGAGTTCCAGCTTTCTCTGGATCGTTTACCAGAGAGCTTGTCTTGCTCAGGACAGTTTCCTGGTCCAGACTGAGTCACAGTGGCTCTGCGGTACACTGAAGTAGTAAAGTTTGAACTTGGAACTTAATTCACAGGGTGAACACAAGATTTGTGGTCAGATGAGTGCTTACCTGTCATGTCAGGAAAAGTGGAAAAGCTCCCAAGGGAGAGAAGAAAAGCAGAGAAGGGGGGAACAAAGCACCAGGAAAAACAAATGGGGCACAGGAAAAGCTTAGGACATGGCTGATGGTGCTCCCAGGAGTCCCACTGCCCATATAGCCATTCCCAGCACAGTAACTATCAAATCTAGGAGTCTCTTGGAGGCCAGTGGCAAACATTCAACCATAGCACCTGATCATCACCCGTGTATGTCATCACTGCCTTTCATCAGGGCTGCCTGGTTGGAATGGCTGTTGCATCCATAATGAAAATCATTCCTGGGTGACCCAAGCATATTTGTAGCTATTTCACCATTAGCAAAGATGATAGTACAGTAGGTTTGCAGCAAGGCTCACAGCTTCTAGCTCACTGATAAATCAGGCAGCACAGAAAAACTCTACATGGCAAGAGATTTTATTGAGAGCAGTCTAAGAGAAAGCTATCTGTAGCTATCTGTAGCTAGCCTGTAGACTGTCCTTTAGTGACTAAAGGAAGGTCATACATCCACCGGAGCTATTCTTATCCCTCTGTCCAGTCTCCCAAGTCATAGTTCTTCCACTATGTCCTCCAGAAGAGGCTATTCTGCAACAATGACAACAGTTGTGCAAAAGCATGGAAAGAGCTGTTCATCACCTGTAAAGGAAGATTGGTGCAAAAGCCACTGCTGTCACTGGAAAGTGGTGTTTCCTTCTATCCCACCTGACTGAAGCTGGGAAATCCTCAGGAGAGGTCAATGAGGCAGTGCTGGATTGTTCCATGTCTGGATTTCTGACAAATGGGGAGAAATGGGATCTGGGGAGACTTGGAAAAGGAGTTTAACTGTAAAACCCAGCCCCCATCAGCATCTTGGCATTATGCAAGGACACTTTCTCCAGATACTCTGTCCATGCAGCTGAATTACAGAAATAAAGCTGTGGGTAGACAGAGAGATACACTGGGGGATTCATAACACGGACATCGTTCTTTCTGTGCACCAGGACTCTGGAGTGGAGGAGACCTCTGTAAGCCCCTGTGTTATCACTGTGTAATGCTGAACTAAACAGAAGCAAGGTGTAAGATAAAATTAGCACTTTCCCCTTCNTATAAAATTACACCTTTCCCTTTCCACCTTTAGCCCCAGCAAGCTGTGTGTGTTTCCAGCCTGCTCTCCAAAAACCTGGCCACTCTGCAATGCCCACGCAGCCAGCAGTTGAGGAGAGCTTTCACCTTGCAACTGCACGGAGCCACAGGGCACGTTCCCTCTCTCACATGATGGAGACAGCCAGGCAGTATGTTTTCCTCTTATTTTAATGCTAACTTACCCGGGGAGCACGATTACCAGATGTTTTAATTCTGGATAAATTACTTCTTCCTGCAAGAACTGCTGTAAAAAAAGCCTGGAGGGGGAAAAACATAGCACAGCTTGTTCAGTGCTACTTCAAGGCAAGCAGGCATTCTGGGTAATGACTTTCAAAGGAGGGGTGCAGGCATGGGGGG
This sequence comes from Scopus umbretta, assembly GCA_013400535.1. NCBI lineage: Eukaryota > Metazoa > Chordata > Aves > Pelecaniformes > Scopidae > Scopus > Scopus umbretta. The sequence continues at coordinate 12,638 of VZTL01070360.1, forward strand.
GGTTAGGGGGACCCTAAACAACCTATCTGCTCTGCTGAACAGAAGGAGAATTGGAGAAAGCAGCAACCAAGATGCCAAAGAGATGATAATATATAACAACTGCTCTGCAAGAAGGCGAGGGCTGTGGCTCATGTAGCGTCAAGGTAACTACAGAAGTTGCTCTGTGTGTGCGTGTGTTGCCTGTGGGGCAGTTTTACGAAGGAAATCAGACAGTTCTGTGGCTGAAATCACAATCACAGTGGGAGGGTGTCCAGAGCTGATGGACAGCTGATTTAACCAGACAGGTTAAAGCTGGGAGGATGCAGAGGTTGCTCAGTTTTGCTCTCCATTTCCATTTTCCAGAAAGGAAAGCATTACCTGGGCTATCACGATCAGACCTGGCCAGGCAGTGAGACCATCCCTGCTCATGAAACAGCTGATGTATGTGAAAACCACTGAGTGGCTCTGGTTGCCACTCCATGGATCTGTTAATTAACACCCCACTGCGCCTGACCTATGCGGGATGAGGGTTTTGTTATTGCTCACAAGAAGAGGACTGAGATGTTTAGTTTGGAACCACAGGAGCTAATGTTCTTGCTCCTGAAAGTGTGGAGTTCACTTCCCAGCAAATGGAAGGATGGTAATGCTTGCAAAATGAAAAACATCCCTATGACTCAAACTGTGGGAAGCATCAGCCTTTGGGCAAAGCCCTAACTTTGGCACATCACCGAAGTGACTGAATTAGCAATGCTGATGTCCTGTTACCCTTAATATTCAATGAAGGGGGAAGGAACTTCAGAAGTGGGCTGAAACACCTTCTCATAGTGCTGTGCTCTCTTCAGTGTCACTGGAGGCATCCCAGGGCAGGGCTTCTGCTAATGTCAGTCTGAAAAACTGGGCCTTGGAGCAGCTCAGAATATGTTTCATGACCTCCATCCCGGATCCCCGGGAAACAAGGCTGTTAGGCTATCCATACAGGCATTGCTCTTTCGAAAGAATGTCATTTGCTGCGGAGCAGTAATGGGAAACAGATGAGCTATATAACCTAATAGGCCATTTATGCTACATTTCTGTAAATGCAGGCTTGAACATACGGTTGTATTTATGTTTTCTGTGTGCAGAAGGAAAAAAACCCAAAACCTAAACCCCTGTTCTTTGTCATTTGATTGGCCTGGACACTTGGAGTATAAACATTACACTGCGGAGACAAGAGGGTAAAATTTCTTTATGTCCTGTAGTGTCTAGACCAAAAGCAATAAATGCTCATGCTGTCCTCTGCACCTCATCGTAATGACATTATTAGGGGAGAACCTGTCAGATGGGTTGAAAAAATGGAAGTTTCCCCTTTTTAAAACTAATTTGATAACTTCATTATCCCATGAGACAGGGAAGTGATTGGAGCCAAGGCATACGCTAATGTCTTGTTGAATGCTCTTTG
>VZTL01070361.1:0-13992 GCA_013400535.1 Scopus umbretta
AAAAAAAAAAACCAAACAAATACTTTTGATTGAACCAAACCACTTTGGGATTAACCAAAGTCAATGACGGCTGAAGAAAAATAGATTCCAACAGGTAAATGTGGAAAAATTAATTTAGAAAGATCTAGACTAGTCCTTACAGCACAGCAACTGGTATGTAGAGCAGAATTGCAGGCTCTTCAATTCCATTGAAAAGGTGTCTGACATTTGCACCTCAAGCCAGAATGAGAACTCACAAGGACAGGCTTTTTTTTTCTCTCTAGATAAATAACAAGCCCACAGAGATGGGGGGGACTGTTCAGAGCCTGCAAAGAAAAAAAAAAAAGGCTAAATCACCAAAGGCAGACATACTTTTTTCTTTTTTTATCAGAAGCTAACTAAAAAAAAAAAAAAAAATCAACTACAGAAGACATTGTGACCTATATCTTGAAAGTCATTTTCAGAGTTAAATACTGACAAATTATTCAGTTTTATAAACAGAGAGAAGAAAAGGGGTGCATGTTGTGATCTTCAGTGAAGATGAGAGGGCAGGAAGAGCTGTCTAACTGGAGTTTTAAAAAAAAAAAAAAAACCCTTCATTTTTCCACCCAAAGACAAACCCTGCTGAACACCTGCCTATGGAAATACAATAGATCAGAAATGAGTTGTAAGCAAACCCAAATACTTTTGATATGATCACAGTCCAAACAGCTATAATGGGGAGAAACAGGAGGAAACACAACAGGCACAAGAAGAGTGGAGAACAAACCAAGTGGAGCAGCTCACAGCTCTACGACTGAAGTGGGGCAGAGCACTGAATTTTAGGCAATTTGCAGGCAAACACAGGCCGCGTGATGCTTCTGGGCTTCAGAAGAGCGTTTGAGAAGGATGCCACACCAGCAGCTGCTAGGAGAGACAGAGGCGTTGGGGGTCAGTGCAGGAGTGGTGGGAAGGAATAGGAAGAAGCATTACGGGAGAGAAACACCAGGACGTGCTGATGGAGAAACTCTGGGGCTCCACAGCGTCGTCTTCAAGGCTTTGCCTGACCTCCACCACGTGCTAACTGCCGATCTGCTAATGAACCCGACTCAGACTTAGGAGGCTTCAATGGCAGAAACCGATCACCTGGCAGGTGGGATGAATAGCAATGGGAAATATCTAACAATAAGAAATGCGAGAACAGGAGCCTGGGGATTAACTTATGCTGAAACAAAGGCAACCACCAAGCAGAAACATGAAAGACTTAAAGTTACCTTATACCTGTATGGTAACTGCATCTAATTACCATGTTTTGCTGTGATCGCTGAAAAAACCTCCACAGATATGAACTGTGGTAGGGACAAACTGAAAAAAAAAAAAAGAGTGTCTAACCTGAAAGGCTGGAAGAAGTCTGCCTTACTCTGGGCGAGTGGTGGCAGAGCAGAGGCACTTTCTGCCACCACACTAGGCAAATGACCACTTAAGGGGGGAAGGAACACCGTTACGTGTTGTCTATGGTTGCATTGGGACTGGAAATTAGATAAAAAATAATATTGTCAGCAAGAAAGGACTAAATTCTGGGAAGGCATCACGGATCTCTGCAGGGATGTAGGAGAACAGGAAAGAGCCAAGGAGTGAAGACCAAAGCCCCTGCTTGCTTTCTTATTTTTCAAGTTTCCAAATTTATGCATTTATGACCCAAGAGGTGAAGCCTGACTCTGCTGATGTCAGCAGGAACTTCAACAAAACCCTTTACCTACGCATCAATTTAAGGTTATCAGTTATTAGGAGATTTGGATGCTTAGAAAAAATTTAAAGCTACTGTTCTCAACGTCACGTACGCTCAGCCAAGCCAGCGACCGCAATGGTCCACGTGCTGACACTCAGAAGTTGGGTTCCCAACACGTTTTCATACATCAACCTATTTCGTTTACATGTTACTTTGTACCTGGAAAAACCAGGCTAATGCACACCAAAACTGCAGAGACACGTCTGCAGGGGTCTGCATTACTGCCTACCCCCCCTCCCCGCCCAGTATAGTATGCCTGAGGAAAAAAAGTCCAATTTATAGCAGTTCTGACAAACTATAAAGCATTCGGTCAGGGGTAGACGGAGTATCCAGTTTACTATCTCAAGGTAACTTTTCACTAACTCTTCAAAAGCTAAATACTCTAAATCGGCTTCAGATCTCTCTCTGCGGAAAGGTGCTAAACTCGGTCCCCTTCTTCTGCATTCAGCATTTTTTTCTGCTTTTCTAGTTGCTGCCCTGTTTTCCTTCCCAACGTGAAGACATTATTAAACGTAACAACCTCAAGACAAGTAAATGGAAGAAAACTATGAAAAACTGTCTGGATACAAAACAGCTCCAATACAAGCAAACTTGCCAGAAGTGTATTCATTATGAAAAGCATGTGGAGAGGCAACAATTCTGGATGTCACAGCCACTACTGAAGAAATACAATATATAGATATTTCATTGACGGTTGGAAGGATAAATCAAGTTAAATTGCTCACAGAAGCAAACCCAAAGCATCTTGCTGTGAATCTAGAAAAGTAAATTCGTAGTCTCTTGGGAACATTGCCATCATTTGTTTTCATTTCTTTGACTTCTCTTCATTTATGCTACAGATTAGCTCTCCCAACAACGATCACAGCAATATAAAAACGTGTTCCCAGAGGAATGGGATGAAAGTAATATTTACCCAAGTAAACCCAAGTGAAGAAATCAAAATAGGAAGAACTAAGTTTTAAAAAAAGAGCCACAAACTACTTAGGAAAGGGAAACAAAATTACTTTAACTGTCGCTGAACCACTAAATGTCTACCCAGAACTCTGTAGCCTTGTTAGGAGGCCAAAAAGTAGAGAAAAACACCAAGCCAAAACTCATAGAAACCTGCCATCACCAGTCTTTCCTATATTTTCACATTGCCCATATTGCTCAGAATGTATTAACTAAGTATTTTTCATTTTTCCTGAAGAAAAAAACCCCGTAAGATTATCACCTTTATTTTTTTACTCCTACTTATCTCATTTTTAGCCAAACATAATCCTGCTAAGGATGTGAACAAACAAATTACTCTTGAAACAGCGTTATTCAAGCTAAGTGATCATTAGTACCTTATTGGCACGTGAAGCTAATATGCAACAAGCTCAAGCCTTTGGCAGTCCATTTCACCTCAACTTAGATATAAATTACAACTTCCTTAATTTTTAACATTTTGTTCGTAGAGGAGGCAAAAACCAGAGCTCCGTCTGGGTATGTACCCTGTGGTCAGCTCAGATTCATTCTTCTTCCTCGAGCAGTTTCCCAATGACCCAACCAACTTAAATATATCTGCTATACATGTCCTATTCTGGGTTTTTTGTTTTTGGTTGGGTTTTTTTGGTGGTTTTTTTTTTTTTTTTTTTGAGGCTTCAGAGCCGTTTGCTGTACACTCTTGGTTCAATTTAAAACCATTACACGCTTTGTAATGGTTTGGGTTTTGTTTCCAATTTGAATATTAAGAATGAGCAGATATCCAAAATCCCCAAGGCACTTACCTGAACAAAAGATCACCAAGTCCATCACAGATATGAAATCACGGAGCAGCTGAAGGAAGACACAGGGCAACTGGGCACTCCAACAAGCAACAAAACCAGCACCTAGGCAATCATCGCCCTGCAAGCAGACGCAGAGTAGGAGCAAGAGGAGCTCCGAGGCGTGCTCTAGTGCGTTTCCTTGTCCCATGCCAAGGCTGGATATTGCTCAGACAAGAGAGTCAAGTGTCTCAAATGTACCGAGTTTCTAGGCAAAATAAAAAAGTACATGCATTGCTTTCCACACCCACGTGGGTCAAGACTTAATGGACTTAAATTGCAGCAAGAGAAGTTCACATTGGAAGGGGAAAACCCTTCCTACCAAGAGCAGCGAGACCAGGGAATGAGTCATCCAGGGATCTCTGAAATCTCTGTTTCTGGAGGTTCAGAGAAGCAAAATAGGCAAATGCCGGTCAGGAGGGATTACACACAGCTGGGGCTCCTCAACACAGGGGATGGGCTAGAGGAACAGGGTGCTGGGGTTTTTTAACCCTCAAATATTTAATTTCCATAACTCTTTCAACAAAGCAGACCAGGATCTGGTTTACTGAAATACAGCAGCTTTACAAATACAAATGCTATAGGATCAAAATCTTTTCATTTTGATAAAAGATTTTCCAGTCCTAAGAAATTCAAGATGCTGGAAGTTCCACCAACACTAGCAGCTTCTTTCTGACAGTGTTTTAGCTCGTTCTTGCTGCCCATGTTCCCAAACTTATTTTTAGATCTGTCCCTTGCTGCTGCGGCAGGTTTGGACTCTGCTGCTGATTGCGTTCCATTTTCTTGATGCTTTCAAACATAGCACAGGTTTTCTTTCTCTTATGACAAAGAAAGTCTAAACTTATTAAAAGTCTTATTGAAGATTCTGGTTTAGTTTTTTTTTTTCCCTTTTTACCCCTGTAGAAATAACAAATTCAAGGCTGTTACAGAGTTTTATTGGCTCCTTTAGGACCGCTCATTCTAGAATTCTTGTTTTCCAACTTTACAAAAAAAAAAAAAAAGGCTCTAAAAAAAAAAAACTCCCTCTCCTTTTTTTTTTTTCCCCCCCCCCCCCAATTTTCAGATATCCAGTATCATTTGACCTTCTCCTTCTTTCAACAGCCAGACCATCACCGCTCATCACAGGCTCAGGAGAAACGGGCGCAGCAGACCCTCGCCAGAAGCCCCAGGTCATCTCCTCCTGCCCAGCCCTGGCCCAGGTGAGTCCCGGTGGGGGCCGTGACCAGGGCAGGGCAGGTCGGACTCACCTGAGCCCCGAAGCTGAGAAACGGCCGCAGGCCAAGTGTAAGCCTTCATGGGAACAGGCTCCTGCCTCCGGCTTAACAGGTGCACGTAGTCGTGGAAGGCTGGGTGTTTAATTTGGGTGTTTCTTCTCAAAAACCCCCATGTGTGAGCTGGGGAACCCTCGGTACAGGGGTTCCGAGGTAGAGGAGGTTGCTGTAAACAGACCAGGGTTAGAAAAACTGCGTTGGTTCAGGGGAGGAAGAGAGGGAGCATGACCCCAGCAGCCTCCCACCCCTGCATCGGGGAGGTGGCCTGGGTCAAACAAATCCCCCTCAGGTGATCCTGGTGAGCCCAGGCCTTAGAAGATGGGTTTCACTTGTTTTAATGCGAGAGGTATTAGGAAACATGGGATTCCTGGAGAACTAAAGATGAACAACATTTGCAACATAATAATTTGAACAATCTAGTCACGCTCCACCCGGAGAGCTACGCCCTTGAAACCACCCTAGAAAAAAAATTCAGCGGGTTACCCAAGTCAGGAATAATTAGATTTTCCTCTTGGTTACCCAGATAAAAGGAAGAGTGCCCTCATTTTAGAAGGCAAAAAGAGAGTCCTGAACTCCTAACTCATGAAAATCAGTTTACTCTGATTTGTTCCTGTGGAGGTGTTCAGGTTTGGTAAACATCATCTCCTGCTGCCCGCTCCTAGCACCATCATGCAGAGTAGCGATCTCCCTCTCTAGAGTGAACTGCACTGGCAAAACGAAGTCTGAGGCTTTCAGGGTGGGTTTTTTTTTAAATTCTTCTCTTACATGAGCACCACCTCTTCTCCTTAGTGTCGTCTAGTGATGGGGGATGCATTCCCCTGGTCCGGCTGCGGCCTCATCACCTCGCACAGGTGGGCTCCATTCAAAAGTATTTTTGGTATTTTTGATGGTCTTCCCAATGATGCAGTGCTAGGCAGGCCTCTTTGCCTGTCCTGACTACCTCTCGGCCAAGACACTTAGAAGTGTGCATCTAACAAATACGGATCACCACCAGCACTGATCACTTCTTGTGCTTCACAGAATTTCAGAAGAAAATCAAGCAGATTATCCATTCACCATCATACTTACTTCGTGACGAGGATTTCTGACATTGTAAGGAAATGCTAGAATCAAGGAGAATCCCCAAAATATTAATACCCCATTTTATTCACATTTGAAAGAAGGGATGGCAGTATAAGGTCTAGATATGCACATACATTTGAAACAACACAGGGGGTACAAGCCACTGGAACAGAAGAGCTTTCAGTCATAAAAGCAAGATTTCATTGTTTTTTCTGCACCTTACTTTTTCAACAGGAAAATTTGCAAAACCTTATGAAAACCCCTATGAAGGATGTCTTCAGGTCTACTGAAAGACCTACATCCTTTCCCTGGGTCACTGCTGCCTAGTCCTACCACGCATACAAGTGAGCAGCATTTGTCTCTACATAATTCATGCATGGGAGGGAGCAAACCAGGCTCTTCCAGTGAGGCACAAATAATTGTTAAGTAAAACTGTAAGAGAGTGGCTATCACAAGTCTCAAAAGCCACGGAAAATCAAACTGCATCTACTGGCTCGCACACCAGCTCGCTCGGTCCTGAAGCATAACCCTCACTTGCAGAGGTGAGACAAACCCGCCAGCATCTGTTTGACCTGATCACTGCCACACCGCAACGCGTTTCCTCGCTCACACCACCAGCAACTTTGGGTCTGGTCTTGCTCTCATTGGAAAAAAAAAAAAAAAAAAAAAAAAGACAATTTCTTTCCTGTGGAAGTTTGAAACACTGCATACTTTCTCAATCACATCTTAATGTTAAGTACTCTTCTTTGAATTACTCTGAGTTCATTTTTCCAAAGCATTAGAAAAATTATTTCCTTGATCATAAAAAACATGTGGCACACATCCGAAGAAAAATTACCATTAGTTGGGGAAAGTATCAAAATCACTCCTACCAAATAGGAATCTATAAATCTAATGATTAATAACTTAAAGTCATAGAATCATAGAATCGTTAAGATTGGAAAAGACCTCTGAGATCATCCAGTCCAACCGAGATCGTCTAGTCCAACTGGGAAATTAGGTCAACCAAGAAAACGACTGTGATCGCAGAGGAGAGTCCTTCAGCATAAAGGACGGGATATACTGATGTTCAGCACAGCTGTGCTGATTTTCTCCAGCCATGATATCCTACCGTCATAGCAAGAGTGACTATTTTGCCCTCAATACGCTCAGAACTCCAACTGATATTAGTGGAATTTGCATACAAACCATGAGCGGTAGGAGCTCTCTCTGGTTTTCTACCTCTCCGGTAAAAACCAGGAGACCTGCACTGTTTTACCCAGTATTTCAAACAGTTTAGAAACTTAAACCCCCCTGAAAATTGGCTTAAAATGTTTATTAATTAAAAAAGTTAAATATTTATTTATACAAATATGATGAGAAAAATTTCATGCAGACTTTCCACATACAGTAACATAACTGAAATCATACCGTGATGGTTTTACAAAAGAACTTCTTTCTAGGAACTCTGACGGAGACGTGTTGCTATCGCCTGTGTGCCTGAAAGCGCCGTTCATGGCAAGTAGAAAGCAATTTCTGAAACTTAGTTTTCCTATGGAACATACGTCAAGATTTTCACACTCTTCACTGAGATTAACAACTAATATCTTATTACTACTACTCAGAGAACTGGACAGAGACGTATGAACACCGGGTAATGAATTCCTGCATACCACCGCACCTCTGAACACTTTATGTTAATGCAGAAAGTTGCCGAAAGATTGCTTCAGATAATTCCCCTAAATGATGAAAATATCTTGAGATTGTTATGGATGGCATCTGCTTCTGCTTAATTACAAATCTGCACTGGATTCATAATTTGTGTATATTACAAGTAATTTGCATAATTAAAACAATTAAGGGATTGACATATCATGGCAATTAGAAATGCATCAAACTCGGGATGTTGTACAAAAGAGAGCTTCAATATGAAACATTAATTTTTTGAGAACAAAATATCCTTCAGATTCCTGCAGAACAACCGTCACAAATTCAATACATGTTCAATAAACTCCACCTAGAGAAAGTTTTTCTCGGGGGTATCCGCTTCCTCGTCAAGCCGTTGCAAGTTTAACCCCAAACGCCGTACCCTTCATTTGAATTTCCTACTGCAGTCACAGCATCGACTTGTGTATTTATTGCCAGTTTCAGGAGGTTTTATCTCATTTTCCGTAGCCTTATCCTGTTTTCTTTGTCCCTCTTTTTAAGAATAAGTATGAACTGATTGAAAAAATGCTCTTGGTCCTTCTTCTTCTGAACAAGGCGAAACCGCTGATCTCTTCCGTATTTCTCTGCGAATTCTTTAAATGTTGTTCTGCAGAAAAGAGAGACATTTTAAAGCTGCCACTGAGCTCCACACTCAGACTCTTTCACCTGGACCTCACTTTACTTTTCACACAGACACTAAAAATGGGTGAATCCGGGGAATCTTTGACAGGAACACGATGGTAAACCCCGGGATGAGGGAGGCGAGACCATGCCTGCGCTGCCCGGGCTTCGGACACGTCGATCAGCCCGCAATAGCTAACTTCCATTTTTTGCTTTAGGAAAATCTGGCTGAGAGCTGACAGGCCAATTTTGAATCATTAAGGCAGTATTTGCTGCGGCCCAGGTTACCGCGGTTTTAATTTATGCCTGCTGGTACTTTTGGCCAGTATTTCAATAATTAACCTGTAATAGAGCAGAAAACCACGCCCGTGTCTAATTGCAAACAAATGCACTCTGACTGTCAGTAGTACACGACACCTGACGAAATACCACGCTAGTTTGATCTTTTCCAAAAATAGCAAAAAATTAATTGTAACTTCGAGCGATGGGCACAAGGCAACTGAAATCCACAGCTTGCCTGAGGATCTCATTGTCAGGTCCAGCATTTTCCAGTGCGAGCATGGCATTTGACGGGATATCAAAATCAAGCCAGAGACTACCGCTGGTAGATGAGTTTCTTTCATGCTGTGGTCTCCCCATCAGCTCACCAAAAACATGAACCGGTAAAACGTTCTCTGTCCTGCAGGCCAGCCCGACTTGGCAGACTTGCAGACTGAAAACATCGTTGCTGGAACCAGCATTAGCTGCTACATCAGCCCAGAATATTCTCAGTTTTGTTGTAAAAAACTTCTTATAATTATTACTTCCATAGAGCCTGATGTGTTCTTTGTATCTATGTGACTCGGCAGGTGGTGCTGTACAATGACCTGCATATTTTAGCGAGGAAACTGTAATTTCTTAGTTCCAACAAGTTAACCAGACTTAAATAAATCTCCTTATTTTCATACAATACACGAATGAGCAAGTGCCATCCTCCGCACTGCATTTGCTGTTGTGTAGTTTTGGGTCCATTACTTAAAAATCAATGTAGAAAAAGAAGTCATTGCATTGTGTGCTTTACTTTAATTTAGTGATGTGGCATTAATACCAACTTTGTTAAATTATGTTTCTCTTCCATCAAAAAACAAACCTAAATACAGTTTGTCACTAATTACACCTGTATGCCTAATATAAACGAGACTTAACATTCAGGTACTGATTTTATATAGCTAATATATATGTGTGTGTGTTCTATAATTATACCATATATATGCATATAAAATAAACATGTTATGCTAAATATAACATGTTCTTAGTGTCAGAGAGACGGGGGGGGGAGAGAGAGAGAGAGGAACAGAAAGAGAAACAGTACGTTCCCTTTCCCAGTAATATAACAAAATATTGAAAAATATTAGGGAATAAATGTCAACACAGCATTGTAACAACAAACAAGCTGCTATAAAGAGTACGTTCGGCGTTCCGGGGCTGATAAGCACAGGCTAAATGAGAAAGCTTATCTTAACACATCTACGTAAGGCAATGCCATACCTTGGTGATAACTTGGATTCTTCAAGGAGCTTTTTAAATTCTTCTTTGGCTAACAACAATTTGTTTTTCTTTTCTTTGTACTCTTCTCTGATCCTGGTCTTGACAAACTGTTCAAATATCTTTCCAAGAAAGGGAAACAAGATACAGCATTTATTAGCAAAGCCTTTATGGTATTTATGTTTGATCAAAGGGCCGTCAATCTCACGACCTACAGTTCTTATCTGCCCTCAGTATAGGTTGACTTGCACGCAGCTAAATCTGCTACATGCAGCACTGATCATGTTCTCACAAAATAAGTAGCTGGAAAAAGGTATAATTTGGACAGATAACATCTTCGTTCAAATATCAAGTGCAAGACAAATCAAAATTTCCTGACTTCAGTGTCTCTCATTTTCATGCCTACAGGATTATTTTTGTACATCTGTACGACTGCATCTATTTAGTTTGGACCTCGCATCTCTCCCAACTTGCTGGAATTTCTGAAAATGTCTATAATGCTAAACATCAATATTCTGCAGGTTACGCCCCAAAAAGCCTGAGGACCTTTCAAATCAGCTGTCAAAACCCACAAGCTTACACAAGATCCTTTGTACACATGCACCCAAAAGCTTTATTGTGTTTGGAAGGGTCGACAACCTTCCTCTAACAGTTAAACATGCAGCAGGGCGCTCAGCATCAGGATTTTCGGTGTCTTGAAAAGGACCTAAGGAGTTCGCTATGTCACAAAATTCTGCCAACTGCTTTAATCACATTTTTAATACCAAAAACCTGACCCTGCTGGTTTCACACTCTAAAAAGTGTGGCACAGTAAGTCACCAAATAAAATGAGCTGCTCCTCAAAATGCTATTAGCTTTCCATATTCACCATCCTTTCCACCACAAATTATATACATTAAACATGATTACTACAGTTACTACCACGGTTGCTTTCTCATCAGCCATGAGTACGCACAGGTGCAAATCTACATGTCATGAAAGCTAAAGTAACCAAATTACAACTGGTATTTAGTATGTTATGTGGACAAGGGAAGAAATAGCACTGGAAAAGTAAACATCAAAAAATGGCCACGAAAGAAGTACTACGAAAAACCTAGGAAATCTGACTACACGATACTGTATGCAATTGCATAAGTTGAGTGTAAGAGGAGACAGAAAAAATGGCACAAATAAAGTAGGTGACACTGTTATTGCTTGCCTTTCCGGTATCAGTGAAGCTGTTATGGTAAGGTAAGGTAATAAATCAAAATTAACAGATAGCTCATTATTTTAATACACTTGCTCCTTTACCCTTCACTGTTCCTTGCTTAAATATAGTAGCATCTCTGGACTGCTAATAATCCCTTGGAATATTCTGGTAAGTAAGCGGAGCAAGCCGCAGATGTTCAATACAGATCGTTACGTTCCTCGGGCAGCGTAAGGACACCCACCAACAGCAGAGCTTGCACTCCTGGAAGTCGAACCCACCTCGACACAAGTTCAAGTCAAGAGGAAGTTCCCTCAGACGCCTGCAGATCACAGTCAAAACACCTTCCCTGCCCTTTCCAACCTATCTGCCTGGCCGTGGAAAGAAGACAACCGCAGTACCGAAAGCCATGCTCTGGCACTCATCCCTTCATCCCTTCTTTCAGTCATTGGTTCAATCGTTCCTCGCTTTCATTGTGAGCCACTTTCCACCTCTATCCCCCCCCCCCCCCCACCACAAAACTTCTCNCCCCCCAATATGAATTCATTTGCATAATTTAAAAAGCACTCAGACGCTCACTATTCAGGTCACACAGCCAGCATCTGTGAAGGTAAATGTTTCCATAAACCTAAATAATGTCTGCTACTAATCTCAGTTGCACTTCAAGAAGTACATTCACTAGATCAGGCATCTACTCTTGGCCGGGTCTAACGTTCTTCTTAAACTACCTCTTGGAGGAAAACGGGGGCTAATTAAATGGCACGACTCATAACGGATGTCTAGGAATCTTAACTTCAAGCTTAGCAGTTAAAATACATTACACAGCTGGCACGTACACCCAAGCTCACTGGTTTTTTCACCGTCTTGCAGAACCGACGATCACTCTCTTCCACCTCAGCGCTGAGCCGGAATTACTGTCACTCTCGGAGTCAACCCCTACCTGAGCAGGGGTTTCTACCTACAGGACTGCCAACCACTTGCTTTTCATAGCCCCTTCCCTGAGTACTAAGTATAACCCACAAACAAGGTCCCCCTCAGCAGTGCTTCAAGCACATTATACTCTGTGTATTCAGGATGTATCTTTATTATATCGTCTCCAAGGCTGACAAAACGAAGGAAGTTATGTACCTTGATTGACTCATCAAGGGCTAGGTTTTGCCCTTGCTGATTCCCTGAAATAAATACAAAACTCCCTGCTTAGTCTCTTGTCTAGCAGTATTTCCCATTCTAGCAGTTTCTCTTACATTTTCATTCCCGTATTTCCTTACTATTTTATTTCACTTCTTTTCTTAGGGAAGAAAATATTGGAGTAAATGAAGATGTATGTGCCCAGGCCCTCAGTAAATACCTAGAGGAAGCTCTCTGGAGAATCACAAGACAATATGGGCCCCAGTGCGATGGAACAGGAATAAGTACATTTTTCATCGTGTTTATTTGAAAAATGGACAATTCCACATACAAAAAATTCTTCCTTCTCCAGGATGACAAAAGACTGGTAAGGGAGAGAAATAACTACAAAACAGAAGTGTTCACCTTCTCTGCAACACCCTTGCATCTTCTACATTTTTTAGACTAATCTGCAGCCCTCAGGTCCTTTTAGATCCCTGGTGATAATCAATGCCCAAATAAACAAGGCAGAAAAAAGTCCACTTCCCTTCGCAGCTTGCCAGAAAAACTAAACCCATTCAAACAGATACCAGCATAGCCACAGCGCGCTATCCATTTATGTCTAGCAAGTTTAGTTATTGCAAAATATAGCAGTAAATACTGCCAAACTCCTAGAAGATATTCTAAGTAGTAAAAATGAACTAGTCTCTCTACAACATTTAAATAATTCAGAGTGGAAACAGTGCCTTATGGCCATTTCCCTTCCTACAGCCCAGTTTCCCAGGCCCAGCAGGAGTTGTTCCCACAGCCCAAGAGACTGCAGCTCGTCTCTGTGTGCAAACTCACTTGTTGCCACTTGCTTTTCAAAGGAGACAGTGCTTTCTTACGAGCAGAGCCTAAATTACGAGTCTCAACGAAAAACGCAGAAAAGAAATCTTAATTTTACGCAATTCTTTTTATTCTACCAAGCCAATTATTCTGTTACTATGCTTAATCTGGGAGATGTTTGCTACCCATCAGAAGCCACGCTGGAGGTAATGCTCACCTGTTTACGTTCTTCTGAATTTAGCAGAAGGTAGCGTGGATCGAATACTATTTTGTGTAACTCTTTTTCCCACGTAGAAAATGCTGAAACCTGTGAAGTACACAAACACAGCTGCATTAAGGAATTTTAATAAGGATGTGAAAGAAGAAAATGTTCCAAGGTGAAGCAAAAGAGTAGTTCAGAAAGCTAATGAACCCTCTAAAGGATGCCTCAGAGCGGCTGGAAGTTGAATTTTAATCTGTTTCTGGCAATGCTCTGGTCGCCCCCACACCATTAGCATCGATTTGCTCTAGGACATCTCGGTATCTGTGAGACACCCATTCCACATTTTTGATGGGAAGAAATCTGCAGCAGAAAGGAAAAGGCCATTTTATTATCCCCTTTGTACAACAGAAGCTTCAATTTCCATTTACGCAATTATCTCAGCTTTAACGCCCCTCCTCTCCAAAACTTAAATTATAACCCAAAAGAGGCTGTCCATGCATGCACACACTGAAGACCTAACCGTGAACATCTTCAAAGCACCGTGGTTTTGTAGTAAATGTGCCGCTCGCCTCCAACAGCACGCTGTCACATCTCCTCCATTTCGAGGCTTCTCCCCTTTCCCGCTGAATCCAGCTCTCCGGAGCGGGGCCCTGGGCGTCCACCCAAGCCCCGTGCATCACCCACAGCCACGTGAAATGAGGGTACCACGCTCCCACGGAGGTTCTTCCGCCTCCGAAACCTCTTTAGGGTCAGCGGGCTGTAAGGGCCACCCCGGATCTGAGCAGGTCCCTGACTTGCCCAGTCCCCTTTGCCCGGGGCTTTTATGAAAGGAGAGTCCGGGAGCGCGGGACCGAAATCCCCAGCCTCATTTCGATACCTTGTACAACATCACTGTTAATTAGTTTGTTGCAGAAAACTCTGGAGTAACATAAAATATTCTAATCACTCCATCTAATTACAAAGAAGAGTAA